>VXBB01006243.1:441-11461 GCA_013399915.1 Illadopsis cleaveri
CATTAAGTTACAATTTGTTAAAGTACCATAAAGAAGTGAATCTTGTAGGCTGAAATTTCAGCCTGTTCAAATACTGTATTCTAACGCCGTGGCAGTCCTTGAGAAGGATAATGCACAGACATGCACACACATGGGAAATAATGTAGCAGCTTATTCCAGCTGGTGTTCAGACATTTCTTTCAGGTGAAATTATCCTGCATAGAATTTTTCTTTTTTTCTTCCCTCTATTGTTTTTTAAACAAATTTTAAAAGTTTGCATTCTAAGTAAAATCCTGACATTCAAGAGCGATCTCTACATATTAGAAGACATATAGTATATTTCCATCATTTTCTGACAATGCATTTCGGACTTGGAAATATGCCAAATACTACTTAGGGTACCAAACAAAATTCCAAGCTACTTGACCCTAATTCTGAAGTTTTTCTTTCTAGTATTCAAAAGCAATCCCTGCTTAATGCAATGTCTGAACAATATGGTCACAATCCAGCAAAGGTCATCATAAAATTTCTTGCTTTCCCAAGTAATTTCACACCAGAGTTGACATCAGAAAATCTAATCAGAATGTAAGAGCCTACATCAGGCTTGCAAAGAAAGCATTCTATGGGCTGGGTCTGCTTGTCAAATTTGTTTTAGATACCACACTATGCAGAACTATTATTTTTCCTGATACATTTCCACAGTCTGGTGAAGAATCGCACAGACAGGAAGATGAAGGCAGGGAGGAAACTGCTCTTCCCTTCCTAGTGTTTGCTGCTCCACTCCATGACGACCATCGAACACTTCAGCTTTGACCCTGCCTGGAGAAAGATGGGCTGTTCACCACAAAGGCTCCTTCCTTCATGGAACTCTTCAGATGAGAGACAAAGTTTGCTGCACCAAGAAGGGAAAACCCATGAGGGGTGTGAAGCCACTGTGGTGACAGATGGAATGTAGCTGTGTTGAGAGATACAGGTGATGCAGGTGTTGCAGCAAGAGGGCAGTCTAAGAGGAGAAAATCAAGCCACCACAGCTCAAGGCAAAGGCCAGAGAGCTAAAGATCAGTTTTGAGAGGGTGCAGAAAAGCCTATTGATGAAGGGAAAATGAGAGAAGTGGTGATGAAATTCTCAGGTAGAGCGGACAATTGCAACTGGTTAGCGCTTGCTTGGAAGCAAACAATGCCTAGTGCAGCAAGCTGGTGTTTGCAGTAGTGCACTGAGGACATCTGAGGGAGGCACCTTCACCGCCACCTACTGCGCTGCACCCAAGGCTCCGAGACACTGAGGGCATGAAGAGGATGAAGGCTGTTCCCAGGGAAAGCTGCTTTCTGATGCACAACCCCAGCACTGAATGCTTCTGCATGCGGACTGGGGCCTGGAATTTACAGACGGGTCACCAAAGACAAAAGATTAGATTTAAGAATATTAATATTTCTGCTAACTGTATCTCAAAACCCACCTGTCAGAGCAGCTTGCAATCAAAAATTACAGTCTTATAGCCTCTACAGCCTTCAGACAGGATAGATTTATTTCCCCCTGGATTCCCCAATGTAGACTCACCTGACTCAGACTGGATGGCTGGACATCAACCAGTCTTGGAGACAGCAAGCCAGCTACAAGACACCGAGTGTAGCTGTCACGAATGGCTTCACTTATTAAAGGACCAGATTTCTTCAAAAACTTCAAGGTCTGAAACATCAATCAATAAACACAGATTAAGACAGCATTCATCCACTAAGGTTCTGCATCATTAGACTGTCAGAAAGCTGCATTAGTAGCAGCAGGCTTTAGGTTAGCAATTTTGGTAAACATTAATACGTAGAGTCTTAAAAGCAGCAGCACACTAACAGTTCCAGTTTCTAAAAAGCATCCAGTAGGAGAAAAAACCCTTGCAATGCTGATGGAAAGAAAGTATTTTCCTGCCTGTCAAAACACAGGCCTTGCTTTTCCCCAAACATTGACACAAATTACATTCTGGAAAGTTAAAACTAATACAACTACAAACCACTCTTTGAAAGATTCCATGCATTTTTTTGCAGAAGATGATTTATATGGTATATATAGTGAGCTGGAACTTAATTTGAAAGGGTTTGTCACAACCTGAGCAGTGGCTCAGAAGTGATAATTTGGCCAAGGCAAAGAGGAAAAAAAAGGCATTTCTTCTTAAACAGTTAAATCACTTCTCCCTTTCTCAACAGGGATCAAAACCCTAACTTCACACTATGCAGAGAGTACAAAGCAAACACTTTCCCCAACTCCCACCATGCTTTCTTCCTACTACAGCAAGGCTGCATTCCTTTCTAGCCATTCAATCCCTGCCCATGCCTCCCTAAAACAGTACCATTTGCATGAAACTGGCAGGATATGACTGCAGTCATGCATGTGGATGGGCACTGTGACCATAAAGTGTCCTCTGACACTCAAAGCACTCTAAGAGAAAAGTTAGAAAAGGTTCATCTCTTGACAGCCTTTAACAGAGATACAGTAAAAAAGTCACCTCCTTCTGGAAGCCGGTGCAAGTCATGTGAACAACTCCTGAGTTGAGCAAGCAGGTCACATCTGCAGAAACAAGGAACCTTTGACAGACATTGTTGCCTTATCACCAGTTGGTGCTTTTTAAACGGTGCTGTCTGGAAAGACAAACCTCCAGCACTCCTTTCCTTCATCACATCAGTTACATACTTTCCTTAAAAAGTAGTTATTGTTTGTCTATAGAAACCTGAGCTTGAGTGCTGCTACCCAGGTGCTGTGCTTTGGGCCTCAGCTCAAAGGCACTTCATTTGATGACCATCACCCCTTCCCAGGCTATGGTACAGAAGCCCTCAAACGCAAAACTCAGCAGTCTGTCAGATATGCTTTACATGAGGAAGCACCTTGTCAGGATAAGGCAACCAGGTTTGAGAAGGTTTGTGGGGCTTTTTCAGTTTTGGTTTTTGTGTGACAAACAATGAAGAAGAAAGAGAACCGCTAAGTAGCATTTGACCTCCACTGAAGCTTTTCCCTATTCAAATGAAAAGCAGTGAAATACTTACCAAAATTATAGGTGCTTGGATTAAAGAACTGTTCAGGTGGTGGATAAGAAGGAGGAACCCCCCGACTCAGACTACGCTCATGTACCAGAATATCCAAAATGAGGTTTGGAGAAGTCATGCTTATTACAGGATCCAGTGACCACAGTGCAAAATAGGGGCAATCATGAAGGAATTCTTCTGGCCTTAAAGAAAACAAGGCATAAGATCAGCAGCAATTTTCAAATTAACCTTTGCAGGGATATTGAAAGCACTTAATTAAAACTTACCTGAGTGAGTCTGGCATTTGAGCATGATACCAGCGATTGATGTCAAACACACCCAAATAAGTAGATGGTTTTCCCTGACCGTAAGTATTCACTTGCCAACTGAAGATTGATACACTGGTGTCAGGAGAGATTACTGTCAAAGATAAGACATTGTTTCTTACTGTAGAAAATATGAGATATCTGCTGGTTTTACATCATCACTTTCTATTTTGGCTTAATTCTGTTATTTCACGCCTGAAACACAACACTTTATTAAGAATGATAAAAACAACATGGAGAATAGCAAACGTCTGTATAATAGGTTTTAGTCATATTGCCTCCATTTCTTGGTCAAATTGTATCCATTCCAAAACAAACTGTATACACAATTATTAGCTCATCAAGTTGTTCATCCAGATCATAAAAAAAACCTATCAAATGGAATTGGCTCCAATATTGGCTCCTGCTCCCCAAGTGAGCACTGGGGAACACCACTAGTGACCAGGTGATAAATGGATGCAGCCAGAGGTTTGATCAGGAAAATAAAAATTCAGATAACATTCTTAAGCAATATAAACAATGGTCTTACTGTTCAATGCAGACAACTGGCAGAACAAACTGACTGACCAGCCTTACACAGATGACCCCATACACTGCTCTAGCATCCCAGCAAACATTAAATAAAACCTACATTTTCCCTTAAAGAATGATGTTCAGAGGGATAAGAAGTCTCATGTAACTTAAGCACACGGGGTTTTTTACTAAGCCCAACAAGGTCAGCTAGATGAGTATTTAAGACTTTAAGACTGTGGATATAGAACAGCATTCATTGCTTAGATTTCCAAACCATGCAGTTTAGAATAACAAACCAGGGACATCAGAACAAACCTTCATTAACGCTGTCCTCTCTGTCAGCGTGGTTGCGAAATTTTTCTATGGTCTGACAGCTGAGTAATTTAGTATTGCTGGTCTGCCCTCTCAAGGGAAAGATTCCACCAGTGAGGTCTAAACTGTACCTTTCATCACAGTATTCCAAACCCTGGGTGGGAAAAAAAGAAGGTAATTTTCATTAGATCGACTAAAAAAGAATGAATCTAATATAACATGCATATTGTATTGTTTATTTCCAATGAACTTATTTCTGATAGCAAATAAAAACTACATCTGACATTCAAGAGTGAAGTGTGAAATTTTAAGAGATACTGGCTGAAAAGACTTGGCACATTTTCAAATACTAGCATTTCCTTAGCAAAACTTTGTTCTGAAGAATGCACAGTTCACGCTATTTTATTAAGGAATTTTGGAAGTAACATATATGCAAGGTAGACAAGAAAAATTAAAACCATCTCTTTGAAAAACTAACATGAAACCTTACCAAAGAGCCTCATCTTCACTGTAGGATAACTAATTACTAAAACCAATTTTTAACAGAGATTATGTCCTGAACAAGAAGTTCACCATTCCATAAGACAGTTCCACAAGATAAAGCACTAAAATTCCATAAACCTGTCTAGCATTAATTCTAACGATTAGAAATTTCAGCTTTCATTCATATATGAAGAGCCACTCCCACACAAATTCAGCGCAGAGGGGAAGGAGAAAGTAATACCAAATAGTTCCTGCCAAAGACAACTTCCTAACCAAAGCTGCATATTTTATGTTTTCCACGCTGGGGCAAGCAAATCTAAGTGAAGGAACTCTAGTGCACAGAAGATACTAAGCAATGATGTTCCAGACCACTTAAAACAGGACAGTTTTCAAAGGAGTTGCACTGGTCAGATTCTGATATGAATGTAGAGACTGTACACAAGCCTTGTGTGGAACAAAGGTAAGGATATGCTCCAAGACCATGAACTGATCTGCAAGGTACAGCAGCTGTTGAGATGATCTAAAAGAGAGCTTTGAAAGTCTAGTTTAAGTGGATCTTTCAGTTTTCTTACTTGGGCAGATTTAAACCAGCCTTGAAGGCAACAGAGACTCAAGTTTGACAGGTGTTTATAAAAACACAGTGCCACATGTTCTGAAAGTTCCATTTGTGACTTTTACCATGATATAAACTCAAAGATGCATGGTTTCATAGCCCCAAGTCTTGATTCCTGGGACGTACCGCACTAATCTAAGTAGACAAGTGTTTTAAGGTCCTCTGACTTCTACTCAGTAAACAAGGGGTAGCAGTAGACTAATTCCTCCTTGTTTACTCAAGCTTGGCCTGGCAAATGGGAACAACTCTTAAATTTTATGTCACTGAAGACTGACAAGAAGCTTGGTTCAGATGTGTAGGCAGAGAGCCATCATGTCATACTGACTAATCTGTGACAACAAGAAGTATTCCGACATTTAAGCGTTCACTGGTGAGCACAGATCCTGTCGGGATGCATCCTTTGGGGAGGGATTAAGAATTGTTTTGGGAGGATGTTTTGGCATTAGATGCTATCAGGTCTCAGCAAGAAATTACACAATTAAGTGGTTTATCTGTAAGCCAGCTGAAGAACCTGTCTTCCCTCCTCAGAGGGTGCAGATGTTCACTTCTCTTCAACAGCCTTCTAAGATTGGTTCCTGTTATAATCTTTCAACACATGCCTGTGAATGTACTGCTGTTTGTATAGTCTGTAGAGGGTTCCAAGTCTTACTTTAACTACACCATAGGTTTTCCAGGTCACAAACACAGCAATACTTTTTAATCATTTTGTGTGCTTTTTTTTTTTAAAGAGTGTCAACTGGAATTTCTAATAAATCCATTTTTTAAGACTGATGAAACATTTCAACCCTCTGAGGTATAAACTGACATTTGTCACATCTTGTTCAGAAAAGACAACCACAACAAGTAACTGCCAAATAGTTAGAGGTCTCACATTTTAACATTAAATTGTTCATATGGAAAAAAGTAGTAGCCACAAGAGAAATAGAGACAATTGCTTTTTCCCCAATGCAGCACACAGTAAAAGGTATTGTCTTTGTCACTGCTAAGATTGTTGCTAAAAACAACTTTTAACCTGCCGAAGTGCTTAGAGCGCTACAAGATGCAGGAGTAAACTGTAATGAAAGCCCTCAAAAAAACCCAAACCAAACCAACAAACAAACCAACCCCAAACCTGTGCCCATTTGCAGTGGTGAGAAGGGAATTTAATTATGACCAAATGAAGTATCTTGATTGTCAAAAAGGAAAATCCGTAACACCAAGAAGTGATGTGAGGGCTGTCTTCCACACAGAGAAATCTGTCAGGAACCCTTCAAGCTTAACACTGTTTGAAGGATTATGTTGGAAACTTCAGGCTATTAGTGTCTTAAATCCCAGTGGATGTTTAGAAAGTACTGAGGTGTTCAAGGTGTTCTATAAACAAGGTGTTCTATTCCTCTAGAGCATTGTATATTTTTGTCATTTAAAAACAGCACATGAAGATATGATATGCATATTCCTACATGTTGAACCACTTGAAGGTATTTCTACTTGATCACCATGATAGATGATGTACTTTAAAGAAACAGCCCTTTCCTAAAGGCAAAAAGAACAAAATTTAAACTCATTAAAAAAATTCAAAACTTGAACCACAGCCCAAGGATTACCTCAATTTCATTTTGTAATACTGAGAACATACAAGAGCAAGTGTCAAATAGGGGGAAATACTTGCTCTGAATTAAGATTACTTTCCCATCAAAAAGATCTTGGTAGAATTTCGGGCATATTGCTGAACAGAATTAAATATTATACAGGTGCCTCCTGTCTCTGTTAGATTATCTGAGACCTAATGATACCTCTTCTATATTTTAGCTATTCTATACTACAGCACCTCTGGAACCACTTCTAAAAATTTATGGAGACTCTTCTGACGAAATCATACCACTATATATTGCATGTACATCTTTTGCTGCCTTTAAGAGTAGGTTTCAGAGATGACCCATCCAAAACTTTAAAAAGAGTCATCTTTACAGCTACTGAGTTTCAGAATCTACACTGAAGAGACTTTGTAGGTGTATTTCAAGTCAGGCTGAGAGAGTTTAAAAGAAAAACAAGATTATAAAACAGCGATCAGAAATGTATAAAGAAATATATATGACCATATTGTAAGAAAGGGAGACAGACAGAAGCTTCCTCCAATCTACAGTTTGGTAACACAAAGTTATTCAAAGTCTTGTCTTCTCTTCCCACATGCTGCTTACGTGATGTTTAAATTGAAGAGTAATTTCATTTGTAACAGCCATTTCCTCTACAGGAATCAGATGTGTAAGAGCTCTTTGCATATCAATCTAGCTGGAACACATGACACTGAAGTATAAAATTGTATGGCTTCAGCATGGACGGATTGTGTCTGACCAATCTGGTCATCTTCTATGATGGAGTGACTGAAATATGTGACAGAGGAAAACTGACCTATGTCATCTACCTAGACTTCTACAAGGTCTTTGACCAATCCCTCGTGACATCACCATCTCTAAATTGAAGACAGGCAGATTTGAAGGGTGGACTACTCAGTGGATAAAGAATAGGTTGGAAGGACCAAGCCAGAGAGTTGTTGGAAATGGCTCTATCACCAGGTATAGGCCGATGTGGAGCGGTGTCCCTCAGAAACCTGTGTGGGGACCATCGCCCTTCAGTATCTTCACCACTGACATGACCAGTGAGATCAGTGCACCTTAAGCAAGTTTGCAGATGACACAAAGCTGAAAGGTGCAGTTGACAAAGCAAAAGGCTGGGATGTCATTCAGAGGGATCTGGAGAAGCCTGAGAGGTAGGCCAATGGGAATCTCATGACATGAAGGTGAGCAAGTCCAAGTGCAAGGCGCTGCACCTGGAACAAGGCAAGCCCAGACATGACTACAGACTGGGAGAAGTGACTGAGAGTAGCCCTGCCAAGAAGAACATGGGGGTTCTGGTGGACAAGCAATAGGCACTCACAGCCCAGAAGTCCAACCTCATCCTGGAAGACCTCAGGTGCAGTCTTCCAGCAGGTAAAGGGAGCTTATAAAAAGAGGGAGACTGACATTTTGCAAGGACAGATAGTGATAGGACAAAGGAGAAGGTGTTTTCAACTAAAACAGGAGATTTAGATCAGATGCTAGGAAGAAATTTTTTACTGTGGGACTGGTGAGGATCTGGAGGTCAGGCTGCCCAGAGATGCTATAGATCCTCCATCCCTGGAAGTGTTCAAGGCCAGGGTGGATAGGGCCCTGAGCGAACTGATCTAGTAGGTGGCATCCATACCCATGGCAGAGAATTGGAATTAGATGATATTTAAGGTCTTCTAACGAAAACCATTCTATGATTCTATGACTCGTTTTGAAAAGTATGGACAAAAGAATGCCTAAAAAGATTCATCAAAAGACTTTTTTCTTGAGTCTCACTGATCTTTCATGGTAAATATTAATCTGGTCTTAGTGATCCTTACTTAGACAAAATTCCTGTTTTCATCTTCCCACATACAGCTTGTCTTACCTCGTACATGACTTGTCCTGATGCCAGGCGTTTCCTGTCACCAAATGCTAACTGCAACAGATGTAAACTCACAACATCACCTTCACTGAAAAAGGTATAAATGAGGAGATTTGATTACAAACTGCTTTACAATCCTCATTACCATTTTATTAGATCTAGGCTGAAACTAACTTAAGAGCATGCTCTGGCTGGAAAGAAAAATACTGCTTCCCAAAACATGATAATTGGTCACATTTAGCCACTAAAACAGACAGGAGGAAATTTTGACACAAACAGCTTCAGGGACAAATGTTAACTATACCATTGAAAAGCTTTAATATGCAACATGGAGAAAAAAATTGCTGAATTGCTGAAAATAGCTCACAACAGTAAAGCACTCTCCATGAAAATTGCTTTTAAGTCAAACTTAAGAAGACTGCCACTCTATGAACAGCTGGGCTGATTAAGTAGCTTGCTGATGATGTTCACTGTTCTGCATCTGCAGTCTAAACCACTTTAAATGGTACTGAATATCACGGTGGGAATACCAAACAAATCTTGAAGCAGTCATCAAGAAACAAGGGAAACCATCTGAGACTGCAACCATAAAAATACAGCCACTGTTTCCTTGGCCTTCTTTCACAAGATAGGAAAGAGTCAATCCTTCTTTGCAAGTGTAAAATCCTGAAAAAATTGCACTGTATGCTTAGCTTAACACTTTTCATCTCAACAGTTAAATAAACAAAATGAATACAGAGATATCAACCAAATGTGAACAAATATTTAAAAAAAAAAAAAGTGACTTATGGCAAGATTTTATTCACCTTTGTTGTGTAGATTGAACAGCCCACAAGTAGCAACAATTGCGTGGATCATTCTCAGGCTCTTGAAAAGTAACTGCATAGACAGGAATCCTTCCTCCTTCAAGCTGGGAGTGGTGCCTACAGGTTTAAAAGAAAAAATTAATATAGAAAAAAGGAGAGCCTGCTGACTCGGGCTGTTTGTAGAAGGGTAGAAGCATCTTCTGGGAAAAAAGTAGCTTGCATGCTTATCCTCAAAGTACAGAAGGTCTTCCATCTAAAACAACTGATGACTGACAAGCCACTACTTCTTAACCATTTGTCTTCCCAACTTTTGAACTTCAGTTGCACCTTCACAATCTTTTCTTGGCATCTAATTATGTGTCCACTGTCTCTTTACACATCCATAATGCGTCCATAACACATATGTACTTTCTGGTGAGGCACAGTGGATTTCTCTAAGTAACACCTATCTGAACGTGGTCATATATTTCCAGTGGCAGATTTCAAATCACCTCTAAATTCCACTATTGCTTATAAATTTATATATCCCTTATTCTGATCTCCAAGTCTTCAAAACAACCTTTCATTCATATAAGCATCTTTGTCTGGAAATGAGTCAATTTCCATCAAGGCTGAAATACAGGAAAGAATATGTTTTCAGCCACAGATCAGCAATTCAATTATTATGTCTCACAAAATCACATTATTCACACAGTGAAGTCTTCCAGTGGATTCCCTAATCGCAGTAACCGGTTCTGAATCTTTCTAAAATCTTTCACAGAAACACACACCGCCTGAGTTCACAAAATACTACTGGAGAGAACAAGCGGACTTATAAAAATCAGCTCTTTCACACTCCTACTGCATGACTTCCTGAAGCAAAAAATTGAGACCCCTGCACCAAGTGTGACCAAGTGGAAGTGACTACTTACTCCCTCTTCAAAGTTTTCATATTCCATAGTGACAAGTAGCCATCAGAAAAACCCACAACGAGCTGGTTGCTTCTGCTTATGTAGCACAGGGTTGATACTGCTGTTCCTGAAGGACTTCGTAACTGAAAACAGAGATGCCTCCCTTCCCTGGTCACAGCTTCTCTTCTTTGTGGAACTTCAGCAGGAATTCTAGTGACAACTTCTAAATCTACACACAAAAAAGCAGGCAAGGAATGAATGCATTATGCCACTTCCACTGCGTTTTAAACTGATGTGATTGTACAACGTGTATAATCTAATTCTACTGTGCCAGGCAAAACACTCCTTTCTGCAACACCTTTTTCTGCTATTCATTCTTCCTGCACCCATTCAGAGAACAGAAGGACTCTCCAATGGGACAGGTATTGTCACTCCTATTTCAAAACTGAGTACTAATGTAACCATTGCAGTCAAATTCTTCTGGGACCCTATACATCACGAGTTTGGGCCTCATGATGAAGCTGCTTGAAGGCACATGCACTCCTGAAGCCACTCTGACAACACCCAAAGCAGCATATGCAATCTGAAAACACAAATTGCTGCATTCATTCAGCCAAATGCAGGATTTTTGATAAGCCAGAT
>VXBB01006283.1:0-10648 GCA_013399915.1 Illadopsis cleaveri
GTGCTGCTCACCAGAGCCAGGGGTTGCGGATTTAATAACAAAATCATCGTGGTAAATCATTAGTTGGTGATTCAGCATGGAAATGCCTCATTAGCACTTCAGCATGTGCAGTGTGTGACTTATG
This sequence comes from Illadopsis cleaveri, assembly GCA_013399915.1. Lineage (NCBI taxonomy): Eukaryota > Metazoa > Chordata > Aves > Passeriformes > Timaliidae > Illadopsis > Illadopsis cleaveri. Next base: position 125 of record VXBB01006283.1, read on the forward strand.
AAAACCTCTGAATTATGACTAATTAAGCGCAGGCCAAAAAAATATCCCGGATCAGAACAATAGTCAGGATAAAATGAAATAAATTGAAATAAAATAAAATAAAATAAAATAAAATATAAAACAAAATAAAATAAACCAAAACAAAACAAAACAAAATAAAGGAATAAAATGTGTGAGACCACCAGAACTGGTGCACACTGGGAGAAGAATCCACGGGCACAAGATCAGAATGGAACAGTGCACGGAGTGATGGTGTTGTTTGGGAAGATTCCTCCATCCTGAGGCACTGGGATACACAGTAACATCAACCCCTAATTAACAGAAGTTTTAAAATCTTCAACATGTTAATTAACTGCTATATTAATCACAAGAACTTTGAGGACCAGCACATTCAAAGTCCTTCCCAATCAAGTCCATTTTGCTTTGCAATGTTTGATCCCAAGCAGCTGGTGACTGGGCACTCTGGGCCTGCTTGGCTTCTCTTGGGACTGAGAAATGGGGTCCTGCCGTTCCCTCCAGTCAGGACATCACCCCTGACAGCCCCTCGGGGCTCAGTGGGGTTCCCATGCTGCTCTCAGCCCGTCACTGGGGAGCAAGTGATGCTGAGTGAGCCTCTCACCCTAAGAAAGGCTCTAAAAATAAGCTCTTAATACACTCTTGCATCCTGTCAAGGCTTTAAATAGCTGTTTGGAGTTCAAATTTTAAAAACTGTTGAGCTCAAATCATTTATGACAACTTGGGAGCCAAAAATAAATGGGAATGAGGAAAGAGGAGGAGCCTGTCCCCCGCCGAAGCTACCGGGGAGAAGTGCCCGTGGGCTGAGCCCACGTGCAGCTGGAGTCCCTGCAGCCTCAGGGGACCAGGGTGGAGCTGGGCTGGGGGACAGGGCTGCCCCCAGGGTCACCCCATCCTGGAGGGTGTCACTGGCCAAGCCTGTGCCCAGCTGGAGGCACTGGGGGTGTTTGTCCTGTGGGACAGCGGCACAAGGGGGCTTTGCCTGGGAAATGGGGACTGACTCATGAGCCAAGGAGAGTCTCTGAAATGAGGAGCTCCAGAGGGACCGTCTGACTGCACCAGCTTCTCGTGATGTGGGTCCATTGTCAGGATATTCCTTTATCCTATAGAATATTAGACTCTACTTTAATCCAGTTTGTAATGAGAAAAGTGCAGGGAGCCCTCACTCAGCCCTGCTCCAGAGACACCTGCAGCACCACTGCTCTGGCTCTGCCTGTTAGAGACACACTGAGCTCTCAGGAGAGGGGAAACAGCTGCCACATCACAGAATTCCAGAATGGTTTGGGTTGGAAAAGATCTCACAAACCTCTTTGTTCCACCCCCTGCCACAGGCAGGTACAGTTTCCACTGTCCCAGGCTGCTCCAGTCCCCATCCAACCTGGCCTTGGGCACTGCCAGGGATCCAGGGGCAGCCACAGCTTCTCTGGGAAACCTGTGACAGGGCCTCACTCCCTCACAAAGAAAAATTCCTTCCCAGTCTCCCGTCCAGCCCTGCCCTGTGGCAGTGGGAAGCCATTCCCTGTGTCCTGTCTCTCCATCCCTTGTCCCCAGTCCCTCTCCATCTTTCCTGGAGCCCCTTTAGGCCCTGCAAGGGGCTCTGAGCTCCCTCAGGATCCTGCTCCTCCCCAGGTGAGCACCCCCAGCTCTCCCAGCCTGGCTCCAGAGCAGAGGGGCTCCAGCCCCGGGAGCAGCTCCACTGCTTCACCTGCTCTTGCCCCAGCAGGTTGTACCTCACTTTCAGAAGCTCACCCGAGGCCAGGGATGGCTCCTGTGTGACCCAGAGCTGTCCCCACAAGCGCTGCCCACTCAGGGGGTGATGCCATCCCCAGTGTGGGGCAGACCCCAGGCTGCCACCGTCCCACTGCCAGCCCAGCCAGGCTGGCCATGTGAGCCAGGCTGTGAGCAATCGCCGCTCCCGGGCCTTCCAGAAATACTCTGCTCTCCTGCTCACTGACCTTTGATCCTTTATTCAATCTGCATTCTTCTGGAAAGCCCAGCAATGCGGAGGATGCCCTGACACTCACGTCAGGGAGGAGGCTGGGACGGCGCCGGGGCCGCCTGCCCGGGGCAAACAGCACAGGCTGGGCTGGGAGGGAGCTCTGGGCACAGGGCAGGGGGCTCTGAGTGCCGGGACGGAGCTCGGAGTGCCGGGACGGGGCTCTGAACACACGGCCCCTGATTCCTTCTTCCATGGATGTCCCCCGAGCCGACCCCTCTGCAGTCACGATGCTCAGGCTGACTGGGGAGAGGGGCAGTCGGAGTGCCGGGCACGCTGCAGCTCCTCACCCTCCTCCTGCAACAGCTGAGTAGGAGGTTATGGAAAAAACTTGTTTTCCCAAATCCCAGCACTTTCCTCTGCAGCTCTTGGCTCCGGCTCCACCTGCATCTCGTGGCACAGCTCAGCACCGGCCCAGCGCTGGTCCTCTCTCTCCCAAGGATCGTGGTACCGGTGCCATTCCTTCCCTCACACAGTCCCTGCTGCAGGAGGAGGGGCAGGCGCTCCCGTGCCCCCAGAGCAGGCTCCCGGCGCCGCTGCCCCTCCGTGCTCTGCCGGCTCCAGGACCCAACCTCAGCCCCAACCACCGCGGGGAAACCCTGGCCGTGCTGAACCGGCCTTTGCCGTGGTCCTGCTGGAAACCCGGCACGGGCAGGGTTTTGCTTACTTCAGTCAAGCTTGGAAAAAGCAGGTTTGGCGTTGGAGTGCATCAGCTCTGCCCCCTCAGGCTGGTGGGTGCCTGGTTGGGAGGACACTGGGCTGGTAACCAGCTTAGTATGGACAGGTTTGGGTCAGACCTTGGAAAGGAATTCCTGGCTGTGAAGGTGGGCAGGCCCTGGCACAGGGTGCCCAGAGCAGCTCTGGCTGCCCCTGGATCCCTGGCAGTGCCCAAGGCCAGGCTGGACAGGGCTCGGTGCTCCCTGGGACAGTGGTAACTGTCCCTGCTCATAGCAGAGGTGGAATGAGGTGGTCCGTGAAGTCTTTTCCAACCCAAACCCTTCCAGGATTCTGTGGTTCTCCTGCAATTCCTAAACCTGAGTATTAAAAGGCAGCATCCCACCACAGCAGAACAATGTGGATGGCAAAATGAACCTTAATAAGGAATAATTTGCCCTCTAGGGGGAAAAATCCACCAAATGGAAGTGTGTGGTATTCCCAGCCTGTGCCCTTCCAGAGTCAGTGATGTTGCAGTTCTCGCTCACCCCCTGGGACACCAGGGCAGAGCCCAGGGGACCATGCCCGCCCGCCCCAGGGCTGGTNATGTGGATGGCAAAATGAAGCTGAATAAGGAATAATTTGCCCTCTAGGGGGAAAAAACCACCAAATGGAAGTGTGTGGTATTCCCAGCCTGTGCCCTTCCAGAGTCAGTGATGTTGCAGTTCTCGCTCACCCCCTGGGACACCAGGGCAGAGCCCAGGGGACCATGCCCGCCCGCCCCAGGGCTGGTGGAGGTTGTGGGAATCCCACAAGGGAAATGCCAAATGGGAACTGAGATGAGAAACATGTCAGTGGGAACAGAGACAATTCCGAGCCAGGACCCATCGAGCAGGAGCTGAGCCTCATGAAGTGAGTGTGGAGTCAGGAGCAGCAGGAGGAGGAGTGAGATGTGTGGGGTCAGAGCTGTGTGGGGTCAGAGCCATGTGGGGTCAATGATGTGTGGGGTCAGAAATGTGCAGTGTCACAGACCTGCAGTGTCACAGCCGTGCAGTATCACAGACCTGCAGTGTCACAGCCGTGCAGTGTCACAGCCGTGCAGTCACAGCCGTGCAGTGTCACAGGCGTGCAGTGTCACAGACCTGCAGTGTCACAGCCGTGCAGTATCACAGACCTGCAGTGTCACAGCCGTGCAGTGTCACAGCCGTGCAGTCACAGCCGTGCAGTGTCACAGGCGTGCAGTGTCACAGACCTGCAGTGTCACAGCCGTGCAGTATCACAGACCTGCAGTGTCACAGCCGTGCAGTGTCACAGCCGTGCAGTCACAGCCGTGCAGTGTCACAGGCGTGCAGTGTCACAGACCTGCAGTGTCACAGCCGTGCAGTATCACAGACCTGCAGTGTCACAGCCGTGCAGTGTCACAGCCGTGCAGTCACAGCCGTGCAGTGTCACAGGCGTGCAGTGTCACAGACCTGCAGTGTCACAGCCGTGCAGTATCACAGACCTGCAGTGTCACAGCCGTGCAGTGTCACAGCCGTGCAGTCACAGCCGTGCAGTGTCACAGGCGTGCAGTGTCACAGACCTGCAGTGTCANCACAGCCATGCAGTGTCACAGCTGTGCAATCACAGCCTTGCAGTCACAGCCATGCAGTGTCACAGCCGTGCCCACAGCCCATATTGCAGGTGACATCCAGTGGCTGCGGGAAGCAGTGCAGCCCCACCGCCACCACGGGCGCCTGGCCGGGAGTGCAGCTGTGGCTGCCCCTGCCCCGGGAGTGTTTAAGGCCAGGTCGGACGGATTTTGGAGCCCTGGTGGAAGGTTTGGGTTAGATCCTGCTCGTGTCAGGGGGCGGGAACGAGATGCTCTGTGAGGTCCCTTCCAGGCGGTCGAGCACAGACCTAAGCTGGAGTGTCGGGAGGCTCAGTCTGCTGCCAGTCCTGGCACATCACCCCGAGGTGCCCACGGGACACGAGGCTGCTGCCGTCTGTGGGGCTGGTGGAACACGCCAGGGCCCTCCATGCCCTCGGGGGTCCCATCCGGCTGCTCTGAGCGGGGAGCGCCAGGAGGGGGATGTGTCCGGAGGTATTTGCAATTTCCTCCCACCTCAGGGGGATTTCCCGGCCCCCTGCCAGGCCTCCCCCCTCTCCAGCTCTCACTCTTTAATAACCGACGTGTGGGGGGGACAGGCAGCACAAATAAACCTGCTGATGGGAGCAGCAGTGCCAGACGTTTGCTTGGCACCCAAGGCACCAGCCCCTCGTGACTCCCACAGAGCCAGGACGTGATGGGACAATCCCAGCCCTGCAGATCTGGGACCCGATGGGACATCACAGCCCCCCGGCCCCACTGCTGCCCTGCTCTGGGGCCAGCAGCCCCTCTGCCATCACGGGAACCAGCAGCCCATGCCAAGCTGCCCATTTCGGAGCAAGCCTTGTTTACTCTGGACTGAATGTTCACATCCCGGGAGCCGCTCAGCTACATAATCACCAAAACCAACACGGGGCCGGGGCTGTGCTGTGTTTTTGTGCTTGCCCAGTGGCTCAGGAAGATCAAAGCCTTGGCTCTGGGTGCAGCCAGCCCCGCAGGCCCTGTCTGGCTGTGCAGTTCCCACCGTGCTGGGGAGAGACCCAGCCATGCTGGGGCAGGTGGGAGCACCCTGAGAGCCACCAGCAATGCTGCAGGACTGGGGCTGGCTGCCCCCTGGAACACCAGGTTTTCCCAAAACTGCCTGAGACTCATCACAGCTGGGAGGAGAAGGGCTGTGGCCATGCCCTGGCTAAAGCAGGGGGTGTTTGGGCTGGGGAAGTTTGGGCAGGGGGTGTTTGTTGGACACGGACCCCTTGCACTAGGGGCATGCTCTTACAGCCCTTTGCTAGTGCCCTGGTTTGTCGTACTCCTTTCTCTCCCACCATCCAAAACAGAGGGGATGTGACTGTCACCATCTCCCCCTCTCTCCTACCCTGTGGGGTGGCTCTGGTGGGCCAGACCCCAAGTCAAGGGGCAAAGGACAATGTCCCAGCCCTGGGGGACACAGGGAGCACGGTGCTGGCAAGTGGCTCCAGCTGCCCCCTGCACCATGGGCCAGGTGTACCAGGCCCCATCACCATTTTTGTCCTTTGAGCAGCAAATAAACCTGGACTAAAACCAGAAGGAATTGTGGCCACAGCCATTAGAGCCCAGAGCCAACACAGGCCCTGATGTCCCACGCATACAGGAGTTCCCACAGCTCGCCCTCCTCCAACAGGAACTATAGAGGTGTTTTAGTTCGGGAAAAAATGCACTACTTCCACCTGAAATGTCATCCTGAGCTCATTCCATGCTTGGGAAAGGGCAGCAAAGCCCTGGGAAGCAGTGAGTGAGGAGGAAGGAGATGCTGAGAGGAGGACAGGGAGGATGTAGGGCACCGGAATCAACACAAGGCACTGGTATTGACAGTTGCTTTATCACCTCCACCCTTCTCATCGCTGCTGCCCAGCCCCGTGTACACCCAGGACCAAAGGACAGCAAGTCCCTGGCCTCGGGGCAGTAGAGCCAGGAGAACCTGCCTGGCACCACCCCGAGCTCCGGGGGTTCCTGTGCTGCTGACTCACACCAAGAGAATCTGTGGCCCAGCCCAACTCCCCTCACGGCTGGTGCAGGACCGTGCCCAGCAGCCCAGTGCCACGGCAAGCTCACACATGCCCGGGCTGGGAGTGGAGATCTGCATTGCTCCCTCCAGCTGCACTGGAGCTGAAATCAGGAGGATTGGGGCACTCCAGAGTGAAGGTGCTGCTGACCAGGGCTGGTCATGGCCCCTCCAGACATCTTTGGCTCCACTGCCTGGCAAGGAATGGCCATGACCGACCAGGGCAGACCAGGCTCAGCTCCTCTCCTCGAGCACGCAGGAGAGATGTGAAGGGCAGCATGGGGACATGGTGACACGGGGGAATTGCCTTGGGGCACAGGATGGGGTCTCACCACTGGCACAGGTGCCCCAACAGCTCTGAGAGCAGCTGGAGCAGGAGCAGTGGAATCAGACCCTTCCCTGCCACCTGCCATGGGATTTTCCTGCCTTTTGGGAATGGGGCACCCCCTGGTCCCGCGGCAGTGGCGGGCTGGGGACCCGGCGGCCGTGGGTGCCTTTCTGCAGCGTCAGACGAATCCGCCCGGCTGCACCCCCGCGATTTATTCAGCTTAATCCGGCGGCGGGCAGGTCCCACCCGGCCGGGTGCCGGCTCAGCCCCGCGGGCGCGCGGCCCAGGGGGACGGTCCCTCCCCGCAGGGAGGGGACTGAGTTATGAAAGTTGTGAATGGGGAGTGTCCGGGGGGCTGGAGCAGACGGAGCCCAGGGGCTCGGGGCACTCGCTGCGGGCAGCGCGGGCGGGCTGGGCTGCGGCACCCCGAGGTCCCCGCGCCGCCGCCCCGCTCCCCGCAGACAGCGCCGACCGCGACAGGAGACACCCGGTGACACCCCAACCTCCGTCCCCTCGTCACCGCACCGGCCGGCTGCCTGTGGGTTACACCCCACGGCTCCAGGGGAGCGTCTCCAGAGGCCACTCTCGTGCCCTTATCACTTTTCCAGCCCAGCTTCTTCACTCTGACTGTTGGACGGAGAACTGATAAGGGTGTGCGAGTGACACGAGCGACCGTTCTGACACGCTGGCCCCGAGTGGCCCCCGGGCTACCCCGGCTCCGGCTGCGGCTCCAGCTGCAGCAGGCATCCGTGCATGTGCAGCTCCAGATGTTGGCTCAGGATGAACCGACCGCAAAGCAAATGCAGGGGATACAGAAGTATCTTTTTTCACTAAAACCTGGCAGGTCCCGTCACTCCGGGATTTTCCCTTTCAGCATCTGCAGCAGGTCTCCAGCAGGAAAATGCATCCTTTCGAAAAAGGTCTTGAAATGCTTTTTCATGCATTACTGTTCGCTTGTGTTTCTGTGAAGTTAGCTTGGAATTATTTGGGATCAATATAAAGAATAATTATAAAAGTAAGAAATTAGTGTAGAACTCTTGTGCTTTCCTGTGCCTGGAATTGTTCCCATTTAAAGCTCTTTATTCCCAACATTTCCCTGGTTTTCTAGGTGAGTTCCAACCAGCCATCTCCAGCCACAGCAGATTAAGGAAATTATGAACTCCAGAGGGACAAGGGCAGCGAAGCCCAGGGTGAGGTAAGGGGGTGTCTGTTCTGCAGAGCCCTGTGCTCTCACCCAGCTTGGGGTGCTGCAGCCCATGTCCCGCTGAGCCTGGGGTCCCACAGGAGCTGCCCCTGCATGACAAACCGATACTCTAAAGCACCCAGGAATCCCTTCACATGTCCATCCTCTTTTTCCAGCTATTCCCATCAGTCAGGTCTTTCTGGCTCCCGCTGAAGTGTTTTGCAGTGTGTGCCAGCACACTGGCACTCTGGGGTGCTAGTCCATGGATGTGTGGCTGGGTGGAGAGGAGAGAGCCAGCACCAGCACAGGGAGGAGATTTCTTTCCATAGGGGATGGAGTCTGGCCTGGCTGGAACCCCTCTGCTGCACCCCAGGGCTGCCCTGGCCCCACATGACCCCCACAGCCATCAACTGCTGCAGCCCCACGGGGCTCCCCAAAACACTGCCACCCCTGGAGAACTCCCCTGCAGCTCCCTGCACGCCCTGCTGCCTGACAAAGGCTGGAGGGGGATCCCTGAGCCTCACAGGGCTGGGTGCCCCAGATCCCCTCAATTTCCAGGTGCAGCCAGCAGGGCAGGGACCGAAGCGGAGGAGCAGCTCCATGTGAGGAACTGCGTGCACAGGCTGGCTTGGGGAGGGGATGGACCTCTAAAGATGCACCCCCTAAACCCAGACCCTCCTGCTCCTGAGCCTGGGCCCAATCCTGAGCCCTGGCTTGGCCCCAGACACTGACCCAGAGGCACAGACCCAGTGTGGGAACCTTGGTCCCCTGGGCTCACCTGGTGGCCACACTGCAAGGCACGGCTCCCTTCTCCCCCTGCAGCCCTTTGGGGACAGCTGGGCTGTGCCCTTTGGGGAGAGCTGGGCTGTGCCCTTTGGGAAGAGCTGGACTGTGTCCTGGGGCTGCCCCCGACTGGCCCCAAGGAGCCTCCACCACGGCTCTGGGATCGAGGGCTCTGCCGCAGCCAGTCCCCCCCGTGAAACCTGAGCATCCTCTTGGAGCAGGGAGGGAAGGGTCAGTGTTTGAGGCAGGCTCGGTCACCCCTTGTCGATGGCTTTTTGTCCCCCTCAGTGACTCTGGCCCCAGGCCAAGGGGGGCAGGGTGTGACCCCACCACCCCACAGCTCTGGGCAGACAGTGCACTGGGCTGGCAGCAGCGGGTTCAGAGCGCTTGGGGGTCCCAGGACTGCTCCACACACAACCCACACAGCCCCTCCGGCTGCTCCCGGTGCCCTGGGAGGTGTGGAGGTGGTGGTGGACCCACAAAATTAAGTGAGAGAAGAGGAGGGTCGTCCCTCCCATCCCGCCGTGAGCAGGTCAAGGGACAAAACTGGAGCGGTCGTGGCATCCCTTGGCACTGGGGGTCTGCTCTGGGGGGCACCAGGAGCTTCCAGGAGCCCCAAACTGGCCAGGGTGAGTGCCTGAACCTACCAGAACCCTGAAATGGATGGGGTGAACTCCTGGAGCCTCCAGGAGCCCCAGATGTGAGCGCCTGAGTTCTGACAGCAGCTTCTGCATGAGGGGTTCATAGGGGGGCCGGGACCTCATGTGATCCCTCTGCAAACAGCCGCTGGCGGGTTGTCAGTGTGTATTTGGCTTTCCCCCGTGGCAGGTGGGGTGATCAGCCATGAAAAGACGGCTTAGCGCCACCGGAAAACTCCTGAGGCAGCCGAATTCCCCGCGCCGGCCCCAGCCCGGGGCTCGGGGGGGCGATGGCTGAGCCAGCACCGGTGCTGCTGCCGCGCAGCCGCCGCTGGCCCCGAGCACGTAGCCCTGATATTAAAGCCCCGAATAGGAAATTCCACTTCTCCAGAAAAAAACAGAAGCCGGATATTTCATAAGTGTCCCGGCGGACATGAAAGCCGCACCAGGAAATTTCACTCAGCAGAGATATTAAAGTTGACGCAGCCCTTGGGGCAGCCGGGGCCAAGCACCGGGAGCCCGGCACAGGGACGGCTGCGGGGACACGCGTGTGCTGCTTCCCCGGCACGTTCCCCCGTGTCGCTGTCCCTGCCAGCCCTGCCTCAGCCCCCAGCGATGCCACACAGGCACTGGCACGGCTAGGACACAGGAGTCCGGGGCTCGGAGGCACCCCACAGGCATGAGACACAGAGAGGGCAGCAGCCCAGCCCACAGCAGGGCACACGGCAGGCCAGGGCCCCACGGGGGGCTGCACCGGGGTCTGCCCCACCCAGGGAAGGGCGGTGGCACCGGCCCCGGGCACGGCGCAGCTCCGCTCACCCCGGGGCTGCCGGGGAGCGCCGCCCCCGCAGGCACCGAGCGCAGCTAATTGCAGGTTATTGCTGTGATCTGTCATTAAATACGGATCCACTCTCTTCCGACACGCGCTCCGAGGAGTGCAAACTGGGATCTGTCTCCTCCTGCCTCCGCTCGGCGCCTCTGCTCTCACCTGCCGGCACGGAGCGGCTGCAGCGGGAGCGGGGCCACGCTGGGGGCAGAGGGTGCAGCGTGGTTTGGATCAGGAGGGACCTTAAAACCCATCTCATTCCATCCTCCTGCCACGGGCAGGGACACCTTCATTATCCCAGGTTGCTCTAATCCCTGTCAGCCTGGCCTTGGGCACTGCCAGGGATCCAGGGGCAGCCACAGCTGCTCTGGGCACCCTGTGCCAGGGCCTGCCCACCCCCAGAGAAAAATTCCTTCCCAATATCCCATCCGTCCATGCCCTCTGGCAATGGGAAGCCATGCCCTGTGGCCTGTGC
>VXBB01006350.1:0-11598 GCA_013399915.1 Illadopsis cleaveri
GAAGGAAAAGGAAATAAATTGTTATTTTTCTCACACAATTGCTAGGTGCTTCTTTCTCTCCCTTCTAATACTTTTGTCTCCTCCTGCCTGAACATGGGTGGCACTCAGGTGCTGGGGCACGGCCATGGGCTCATGCTGGCAGCACCTCTTCCCACAAGAAATCCTGCTGCAGCTGCACGCTGACAGAGCAGCAGATGTCAAAGGCGGCGTGGGCAACAGAGGCAGCTGGTCTTGATGCAGGACCATGCCCTCAGCCTGCCTTCAATGGTCCTCTCTGTTCAGCCACTGGCACATCTGCTCCCCTTTGGTTTCTCTGGGCTCCATGATGCTGACTGAGGCAACCTGCAGAGAGTAGATTTTCTGGCAGACAAGCAAGGTCTAATGCAAACTTGATCCTGAATCATAGTTGTATCTCTATGTCCCAATCAAATAAAATTGTTTCAGCACAGACTTATTGTTATTGATAGGATAAAGTAGTAAGTTTGACTCCAACCATTATTAAATCTTGGGAAAATACTTTATAAAGCAATAGTCTTCATTTCCTATTAAAAAAAAAAAAAAGCTGGAATTGCCCAGTTTGAGGGAATTTACAGAAATTATATGTCAAGTAGATACACTATCCCAGGAGAGTAAAATAATAATGGCTTGTTGAAAAAAGAGCCAATATAATAGTGCTGAATGGGAACTATATCTCAGGGGTAACACATGACTGAGATTAACAGGGACCGAGAGATTTAGCAGCAGGGGGACCTATTCTGTTGTTCAGTTTATAAGAGAAGAAAGTTTAGAAGCCATATTGCCTTTTAATGGGAAATAAAATCACCTTTTAAGAAAGGAGGAAAAATAGTTATTTTTAGCTCTTATTCTTTTAAAATGTTTTAAAATAAAAGTAAAAGAAGAGCAGCAACTGTTTTAATTCAGTAAAGAAAAATCAACCAGGAGATGAATAATGGACAACTTTATTGCCAGATACTATTTTTTTTTTCTTTTTTTCACTTCTTTCAGCCTGTCTTCACAGCAGACCACATCATTTTTGTGCTGAGGAGCCCAGAGTTGGATACACATCTCCCCTGACTTGCTGGACAGCCTTCTTTTTGAGCAATCCAGGATATAATTGGCTTTCCACACTTCCTGTATATGTTGTACCTCTAACTGGAGAAGGACTGGGAGTATACTTGGCCTTCCTAATGGTTTTAGAAACCAGACTTCAACCTGGCTAACAGATGTAAATGTCAAATGGAAATAAACCAGAAGGAAGTCCTGCAAAATAAATAATAATATTTAAAAGGAAATTCCTGTGAGAGATAAACAGACACAAGAATGACTGGAAGAGTGACGTACAACTGACCCTGGTGACATACTCCTGATGTACAGATTGGCTCTGCAACCACAGTGATAACCCTGCACAATATCAAGGACAGGTTTATTTGGGGTTAATTTTAAACAACTGTCAAAGTCAGATGCTGTAAGTAGGCAAGTGATAGGCTTTCAAATGCAACCAATTTTAAGAGTAAGCTGGTAGTTTTGAAGTTCTGCTAAGCCTCCAGCTCTAGGTTTCAGATTTTCATTCTCTGTATGCATCTTAGAAATATTGTGGAAATATTATCAATACTTTTTCCACTGTCTCCTAGTGGGTACTGTTCTTTAAATCTCATTGGCCTTGGCTTGGTTTCTAGACTCTTTTTCAGAATAGCCTTTAGGCATGTCAGAGGCTCAGGAAGCTGCCAAACAAGGCTTTGGGCAAAGTTCTTTTTTTGTCATTCAGTTAGTGTGAGTGAATATTGCTTCACCTGGACAGACTCTAAGAAAGGTTGCTTTGATCCCAGCTGCAATCATGGAGACACCTGGATGAATGTATTAATGTTTGACTTAGTACTTTCTTTCACCTTCTCTTCCATGTTCAGATCAGCAGTGTTAGATATGTTATTTTCTTGAGGTTGACTGCATCTCTCAGGAAATAACTAGGTTGTTATACACTCCACAGTACAACATTTTTAGATAGTAGTACCTATATGAAAAAGTGTCTTGAGATGTTTTCTTTGTACCCCTCTGAGTGCAGATACACTGGACTACCTGTGAACTGGTCTTGATGAATGGGCATCAGATATTGCTCTTGGAGTCCATTTTTCCAAACTGGTTAATCCTTAGTTCACATTATTTATATTTTTGCCACAGCAGACATTGTCATCTATCCTTTATGGATGGCTGGCACTGCTAAACACCACAATATTACTATCAACAGTGGAAAAGAAAGGGCTTAACTGGAATAATATTAGCCAGCAATGGGGTTTCAACTAAATCTAAGTTTCTTAGAAAACTTCAATTTCCTTTATATTTTTTCAGTTGTTCTAAAGAACTAGAAATAAAATGTGTCCCCTAAAACTAAACATGAAATCTCATTGCTAGAATCTGTCTTTTCCCTACTTCTAAGACATAAAGCAGTCATCTCAGAATCTCAGAGATTTGTGACAGCTCTTTACTCTCTTTTCCAACTTTTTTCCTTCTTCAGAGATGTCATGTTGGTTGTTTGATTAATCTAGAATCTGTAATACCTTTTCTACCCAAGTAACAATGATGTATAATAAAGTTTTAATGAAAGGCTTTTAAATATGTCACAGAATCATAGGATAATTTAGATTGGAAAGAAGTTCTGGACATTTGTAATTCAGATGCACTCCTTTGTTCTGCATATTGGCTGAGTATTGCAAGACCAACCTCTCTCCAAATTAGTGGATTCCCTGGACTTGACACAGGAAAGAAGAACAGAGAGAGAAAAGGGTTTTATTGACAATTGTGTTGTGAGAGGAATTCAGTAACTCAGAGTTACAAACCAGCAATGGTTATTTTCCATTTAAATTCAGTGATGGTATAGGTGTCTGGTATATAAACACTTCCATTAATCTAAATCCAATATTCAGCAATGAATATTTGCTGAATCAAATCAGAAACTCATAATTAATACAATGGACTTTTCTTTTTGGTGTAAATGCTCCCTATTTTCTCTAAAGAAATGCAAAGACATGCACACAATACACAAAAATCTCACAGCAAGGCAGAATCTTTATGTGTGGAGCTGAAGGTCAAACTGTGATTTTAGAATATCTGTGTGATTTCACCTCACTAGATATGATTAAATGAAGTGAAATCAGTTCCACACAAAAGAAGAAACTCCAAGGAAGGAAAATGCACATTTTTAAAAGGAAAACTTAGTTTAAACAGATATTTAAAACCACCATTGAACAAGTTAAAATTAAAATTTAAAAAGCTGCATTGCTTTTGAATTTTGGTTTTTTTTTCTTATTTTCTTTTCTGCAGAGTACTGCCGATATATTTATTTTTCTGCTACTTTTCCCAAATTCAAATATAATTTTAAATGAATTGTCATATTTACTGAACACCACTGCTGTTGTTTTTCATAAAATTTCAGTCAAAATTTCAGTTTAAATTCATATTCTTCTTGCAGTGAAGCATGTAAGGTTTTAAGAGAGAATTAACTTTGAAATACTGAGAAAACCTTCATCAGCTTCTTGATGAGATAACAGCAATTTAACTCCCTTTCACAAGAGACAATTATAATTTTAATTCCTAATCAAGGATTTTATGAAAATGATCAAAATGATCTTGTGATATTCAAAACAATTCTGTGTTATTTTCTAAACAAGTAACTGTCTACATTTAATGTTTTGTTTTTCAAAGATATTATCCCAAAACAACTAGCCAACCAAAGTAAAACAAAATTGAAAACCCTGACAAAAAGTCATTGAACCTTCACCTTATAAGAAAAAAGGACGAACTGTGCTCTTGCAGAAGTGAGATAGAGCTATCACAGAAGAACTGAAATATTTCTTGTGAAGTATTTCAATTCCTTCTAGAAATAGATGAGCAAAATTCAAAGACAATTTTAAATTTATTTTTAAAAATTAAATTTAAAATTCATTTTTTATTTTAAAATTTTGGTTTTACATTCTGTGTTAACTTTTGATAGGTTTGCCTGAACTGGCAAATAAATAAGTTAAGAGAGAGAGAGAAAAAAATAACATTCTTAAGCATGATAAAGTTCCAAAAGAGGAGGTGGCATCATCTGTGATGAGAGCAGGAGCATTTTCAGGACTCATATTTCTCTACTGAAAAATCTCACTCTGGATAGTTATTAATACTTAAAAAATGAGGGGCTCTGTTGCTGAGATTCCTCATTCTCCCAGAAGAATATTTAGCTGCTCTCTGCCACACTAGCCATGCTAAACCAAGCAAGTTTCTATTTATTACTAAATAAGCCCAGGTACTTCATTTCGCTCACAGACACAAGTATTGAGAGAACATAAAATTAAATACCTTGAAAATCTGATATAGTCAAGATCTTAGAATAGCTAAAATACAGTTCTTCCCAAGTGCTTTTCCATAAAATTCGCTGCCTTCTTTTTTTATATAAATTGTATTAAGCTGTAACAGTGATAATGTCAGAACACAAGTTCTTATCTCCCACATTTCAGTTACCTTACTAGTGGCATTATAATCCCGGAACAGTCAGTCTGATTTCTTGCAAGAAACAGATAGTAAAAGTATTCGACAGAATTAGCATGCAAACACAGATAGATTGCTAAATGCCACCAGCCTTTCATGCACCAGAGCACATGTGCGGCAAGATGAGCAATTCGTCAATGACCTTATTTCAGGTTTTCCAGCAGAGCAGTGTCATTTTAGAGAAATTCATCTTTCCCTACATAACTAGTATCAGTTTTGTTCCAATGACTGAAACAAAAAATACCTGAAGGAATACTCTAAGAAAAAAATGTATTTCTTTTCATCCAATACCAGAGGAAATTCAACATTTACAACCATATTACATAATAATTCAAAGGAACATAAATTGGCAGGTGAAGGTGCAAAACACCGTCTTTAGATCATCTTCATTTGCAATAAAATTGATTCCTGTTGTGGTGGGGGTCATAACATTAGAGTTCTGCTTTCTGATAAAAATATATATAACGTTTACTTAATTTGTTATTTCTAATCATCTCAATGCATCTGCTGAGCTAGGTGAGAATGAAAAGTGACAGTAAGAATGGTTCTACTTTGGTCCCATTTGATGTTAAATGCTTAAGGTTAGGTACCCAAGTGCCATTTCAAAAAAGCAGAAAGGCTCAAATATCATCCACTGCAAAGAGAGGGATTTCAAAGCCTCACAAAGGTGTAGCATCAAGCTTTTCACTCCATTGTGTAGAACTATTCACTAGTGTAATATATGATAAAATTTTTGACTTGTAAAATACAATTTTTCTAAAATCATCTGAACTCTAGAGGTGTGAAGGAGGCCTTCTTTAAAGGGTAGAAAGGTTTAAAGGTTTTTCCCAAAAAAAACCCTTTCAAAAAAACTGACAAAAAAAATTAATTTATGTTTCATGTCTCTAAACATAATGAAGTGATGGGATCCAACTGCTTCCATAGATTGAGTTCAGGTAGAACTTCGCTTGAGGTGTCTTTAGGAAAGATGCCAATTAGCATAATATTCAAAACATTATCATTTACAGCCTATATTTTTATTGCAGTTTTGCTTATAATTTCCAATTTTTTTAGACACATTTTCCTCTCTCCCTTCTTTTCCTAAAACCACTTCCATTTTTATGGATGTGCATTGAATTTAGATGACATCATTCACCAAATTTTTGATTTGGCAGGTCTATGTAATATTAGATAAAAAAACAAGTGGGCTTTTAAAACAGTTTTATTACTCTTTTACATCAGGAAAAATGATGATAAGTGCCTGGTAAATCTATCACAGTTAAGCACATATTTATAAATCCTGATCTGGATGATGAAATACTTCCAATTTAATACCAAATAGCTCAAAAAGCAGAACATTTTTTTAGTTTGGGAAAGAAAGAATATGATGAAAAAAGAGAACAAAGGGAAATAAATTACATGAACTTACTAAAATATGAAAGCATTTTTTCCCAAGTTTTTCCCATCAGACCTGTCTTTAAAGAAAAGAAATCCTGAGTGTTCTAAAACGTCTGAGTGCCAGGGCTTATGTCACAGATCATATGTCAACCAGCATAAAGCATTATTATTCCACAGTATTTGTTTACTTTCCTCTCTAGTTCGAAGGAGGAATTGATAAAGACATACCAATAGCAATTTTTTATACCAAGGATAAGTATCATTACATATAATTTGGTGAGGCATCTTTCATGTATACGTTACAAAAAAATTGTACACTAAGAACTGAACATCTGAGGCATTCAAAAATATTATGCAAGCTTAGATCTTTTCCACAAAGAAAAAACTATGTCCATACGATATGTATGAATCACTTTAATGGAGTTAACACATCAAATACATAGATTTAACAGTAAATGTTAGCCTGAAACATCAGTGTGCAATAATCTGAGACAAGGCCAATTATATTGCAAACATATAAGTCAAATTATCAATTAAAAGCATTACAGGGATATGTGTTGATGTGGAAGCTGTAACTATATCCTATCATATCATCCATTTCTATAGAACACAGTTTCATTTTAAACCTTGTTAATTATAGAAATTGATTTAAATAAGTTTCTTCCAGCAATGATAACATCATTTCATACACAATCTTTATATATTTGTCACTGACCTTAAAGCTGTTTAAGTAAAACAAACAAAAATGTATTTTAATTTTTCCCAGACTTTTAAAATGGTGGAAAGGTGGAAAAAATGCAGTGCATCATAATGTTATCATACATCTCAGTCTTTTTTAGAAGTAATTCTTGCACACGATATCAAACGCAGTTGTGTTCTGCAGGTAGGGCCATCTACTAGAATATAAATTGAGATTAATAGGTGATTTCTTGAATACTGCCCAAATAGCTCATTCTTAAGAATGCCACCTGGCTTAAAGGTCATTTAAATGTCTCCTATTATGTTATGTTCCTGAAAGCTCCTTCCTTTAGAGAGATTAGAATTTACTAAATGAAAAATGTGAAAAGAGAACATCAGGATACTGTCAGCATCCTACACTCTTCAGGAAGAAAAATATCGTTGGAGTATCTTATATTCCCATTTTTTTCCTCTAGAGGCAAAATCAAGATATGAAGTTTCTTGCTACTTATGTACTTATGTTAGAAGTACCCCCTTTCTCTTTCTCAAGACAGTATAAAGCCATTTTTTATGAAGTGGGAAAAGTTAAGTCTCCATAACAAATCACTTAATTAGAGCCATGTAATTAGCTTGCCTTGAGAGAGAGCCTAGTAAAAGCAGCAGGTTCTCAGTAATTAGTCACCATAAAAGTGAGAAGAGAATAAAAGACAGCAAATCATTAAAATCTTGGTATAGCAATACAGTCTACTTCCCTTTTTCTAGTCAAGTTAATAGATGCCACAACAGTATGGATTTAATACTTCAAGATAGATTTCCTACTCTATCAATAAAGAAATAGAGCAGCTAAACTTTTAAAACAAATGAATAGGCAAAAAAATAAGTTTCTTCTTGAATTTTTCAGTAAAAACCATGTAGGCATTTGCAGAGGAGAAGTCGATTCCATTAAAGGTTTCTTTCTGCTTGAGCTTTCTTTTTTCCACTTGCAACTTATTTCTGTAAAGCAATTCAGATACTCCTCCAGCTTGTTGAGGCACACATCAGCTTTTCATATGAGGTGCAGAGTCTTTGATATATGTTTTCTGGGCTGTAAATTTTGCACTGTGACTCCATTAGAGACTGTCTATAATCCCTTCGGAACCCCCTATGTTCATCCTTTTTAATATAATTTTGTTCTTTTTCTTCACAGTTTCAATAAGTTTACGATGCCAATGACATAAACTAAATCCTAATTTACATGTCCTCTTGATAAGTATCATTACTAGAAATTAACCTTCTGAGTCAAAACACTGATCAAATATTCATGTGTGCATAGGTAGGTGTGTATAATGAACATACACATAGTTGTGAAAATTATGCATAAAAGAGTAAAAGGTATTAGAAAAAATATAATTTCTCTCTATTCTATATCCACGGGGGGAGGACAGGAGGAAAGAAAGACTGTCAATGGGGTCTACAAGGTTTAGCCAAAGCAAAATAAACCAGTTGAAAACATCACAGAATTTAGTTTGATTCAATTGTCCATATGGCAGGAAAATGAGTCTATAATGATTAGTCTCCATCACAACTGGAGCCACTACTCTTGGATACCTGAGAGTTTATCTGGAAAAAAAAAATCAGAACCAGAAACAACCACAATAAGAGTTTTCTTACTGTAAGAATAAAAAAAAATCAATATTTTCTCTCTACTGAGGCATATTATGAACCAATTCACCTTCCCCTTTATTGGGAATTTATGAAGTTAACTCTTCTAGGCATTTTTGGATGGCTAGGTGCAGTTTTCTAGCATAGCATCCAAATATTTTAAAGCCTTGCTGTCTGCTCAAATAATTAATCTTTTCCAGTGATGAAGTGGAAGACAATGATGTGGTGATGGGCTGGTGATTTATGACTGGTTCAAGACATACCATCAGGATCCTGGGCTGTAATCTAAAGATTGAAGAGAACAACTCTTTAACAAATACTTATTCCAAGCCTTATGCATTCTATTCAGCTGTTAAGTACCCCCATTTCCAGCTTACCAATTATAGGAAATCATTATAATAATTGTATCCCACTGCTAGTTAGACTCAGATATAAAACACTGACATGATAATAGACTATTAAAATTCATAGAATTGGCAAGATATTAAATTAGTAGCATTTCCGCTCTCATTCACAAGGCTGCAATAGAAGTAAAAACTCATTCTTTGGAGGGATTTTAATTGTTAAATCCAGTCTTATTACTATCACACTCTCAGCAGTTTTTTATTTCAGAAATGGATTTCACTGTGAATTATATGATGCAGGAAGGAAATAAATCCACTACCTCTCCAGCTGTAAATTGACAATTCAGCATTCAATAGACTAAGGCAGAAATGAAAACAGAACGTGTAACGATCTTGTCAGACAACTGAGGTGTTAAATGAAAATAATTTTTCATGTCGATTTTTCATTCTTCCTTCTCCCATTTTGACCACATCAAATTCAAAGAACACTGGTTTTTTCCTCAGTTTAAGCAAGAGTTGAGAGATATGAAATTTCATCAAAACCAAACAGTCCAAGGGACACATGAATTGACCAGTGCCTGGGAGATTAACACACATTTGTCTGTGCTGTTTCTGTATCCCAGGCAAAAGAGACACTTAAAAAGGCCAGCTCAGAGAAGAAGAAGTTATAAACTGAATGACTGAGGAGCATAAGAATTACATCATCTCCAATAAATTTTCAAGACAACATAAGGTTGTGGCTATCTAGAACATCATTCCATTCTGGGCCCATAAAGACCGTGAAATATAACACCACTGAGGCCATTTTCCAGTCCTTTCCCCGTGTGATGTGATGCAATTGAAAGAGAAGGGGCATAACACATTGCTTCAATAAAGGTATCAGGTTTCATACAATATTTATGGGTTTGGGTTACATGCACAAGGATAATGTGGAATGAGCTATGAGAAATCAAAGCCTTTTTTGGCCCCAGAGCTCTACAGTCCCTATAAAGCATATAAAACAAAAGAAAGCATTTCTAAGCAATCTTTATATCATCCTAGTAAGCAGATTTTAAAAAATAGTGACATGGAAAAAGAAATAACTTTGTAAGTTATTTGTAAGAAAATATATGTTGAAGGTTTCATAGAACAAAATGTCATTTAAAATTCATCTCACATATGCTCTCCCAAAGAAAAGTGCTAGAATAGGCTAGTTCTATGTTTGAAGAAGATCTTCCACACCTCACTATATTGTCTTACACATAAGGATAGAGTCCCTTAAAATCCCTCTAAACATAGAGAAAGATGACATTCTTTCTTTGACATTGTTATACCAGGCAACTCCACAGTACTTTATTGACAGACATAAAATCAAACCGCGGATGCCTGCCAGTTGATACATGAGTGTCTCTAATGACATCACATCTGTCTAGCTGGGTCAAATGAGACTGCAGAAAAGGAAAATAATAGCAGGAGGACTCTAGCACTGTGACAAGTGTTGATACACCTGTTCCAAAGGTTTCCCTTTGTTCTAATACTCTGTGAAGAAATTTATTATGGTGATTGTCTGCCAGCAGGCTTCCTGTCTGTTTAATGCTCACTAACAATTAATGAGTTTCTCAGTACAGTGTTCCAGTGAATCCAGCTAGGAATAGCCCACATCCACAGTGAGGCTAACATCTGAGACTGAAATTATGACTCTGACTGCAAGGATCAGAATAAAAAGTATCTGTGTCAAACCAGAAAAGGCTTGAAAAGAGTTTCAAAGCAGGGGAAAATACTCCAATATTAGATATCTCTGAAGAAGGGACAGTAGGTTAGTGAAAAGGCAATAGAGCTGTGACAGAACAAATTCCTGACCCATGCCATGGCAGATCAGTCAAACGCCTGAGGAATCACTGTCTCCACCTATTTAAAGACCAGTCTATAACACTGTCCAAGCAAAAAAGGAATATGGCTGTAAGGGGAAGACACAGAACGAAAATCATGAGAAATTTTGTTATGTGATTGATGCAATGCACTCCCATTTCCTTAGGCAATCCATGTCTACAATGCTGCAGTAACCATTATTTTGTCCAACAAAAATTACCTCCATGACCCTCAGTCCAGGAGATGTTGTTATCTCTCTGTCCCTACACACATTTAGCACAACAGAAAGACAAGCCCCAGTCAAAAACCCTAAACATAACTGGGTTTGCCATTTACAATTCCTGTGCATTGCACACCTTGTGATGCATCTGTCACCCGTTTATTTTTTAAAGTGGGAAGTTCTTTGCTGTGTGTTCAGTTTTGTATCCTGCTACATGTTCAGGTGAGTCTCTAGAAAGCACTCACAGATCAGACATTGGAAATGAACTGTTCTTCAGTCTCTGAGACAATGTATGAAGATAAAAAAAAATCCTCTTGTAATATGCTGCTGATAATCTCATCATCAGAGACAAGTCCACACCATATTTGACAGCTCTAAGCCAGTTAAGCAGTGAAAGTCACTGAAAGTGATATGAGGAAAAGTTGTAGGTGTAATGTCCTCTCCTGTGGAAATGAAATTTCCTAAAACAAAGCCTATTTATGCAGTGAAACATTCTGACAACTTAAGTGCACTGTGTGCAACACTCATCATAAAAGAGCAGAAATTAAGTGGAAAATGTAAATGAAAACACACTTTATTACTTTTTCTTTTTTCCCTAAGAGGAAGTGGAGAAGCTGCTTTTTCTTTCCATATCTGTCATCTACCCTCAAAATTGCTTACAAGCTGTTGCAAATGAATGGTTTAGGTCACTTAAAGAATCACCAGCAAAGGTATTGGCAAAAGGATTAATATAAAAGCAACAACAAAGTTTGTTGGCAAGGTTGACCCTACTACTTACTGAATGATTAAAGCATACAGAAAAAATAGGACTAAAACCCTAAAATCAATCAGACTAAAAATCCAAAATCAGCCAAAAAGTATCTACGTGGAGGTTGGGGATGAAAAGAAGGTAAGAATGTAAAAGGGTAAGGATAAAAAGGATGAAGAGATCCTCTTGAATCATAAGGTTCTGAGATATTAATTTTTAAG
>VXBB01006392.1:0-38886 GCA_013399915.1 Illadopsis cleaveri
AGTGCCCAGTGCAGGGGAAGAATTTCCATGCTTGCCTCAGCAATGGGTGAATTACATCTGATTCTATCTCACCTTTTGCTTGCAAATCCGCTGTTGAAACAGTGTTACCACCTTGCTACAGAGAAGCTGAGAGGAAGTGCAAGGTCCTGTGTACTGTGATACGCAGGAAGCCAGACAGCAATCTCCTTTCTTCTCTAAGAAATTGTATCTATCAAAAGCTTTAAACAAATATAAACTAAGATTTCTTTGTCTTTCATCCATCATGGTCAACTCTTTCATTTGCAATACACTCACAAATTTTTTTTCTTTCTCCTATGTTTGTCCTAAATAATGACAAACCGGTGGTTTGTCACTACAAGGTCATCATACAAGATGATGATCTTTGCATGCCAGTAATGTAACAGCAATGCTTCATTATTATCTCAGTATTCCCAGGTCTGGTTTCCTACCTTAGAAAGATCAACTGAACAGGTAGGTTATTATGTTTCTCAATGGCTTTTCTGAATTTTAAGTCTGAAGTGGAAGACAATTTTCACTTCTGACAATCTAGTGCACCTGAATCCCTTATGTTAGAGAAAGCTTACAGTGTGAGCATGGTAAAATGAAGTAGCTCATTTTCCTAGTCATACAGTGATCTCCATCCAGCCACAAACCAAAAACAAATAAACTAAAAAAGAAATGACAATTATTTTTTTCCTTGAGTCATTTAGATTTAGCATTAATTCTGCCTGAAGTGAAATTGAAAGGCTGGGGAATCTTCAACCAGTTACAAGAAATCGTTTTGGAACTAATCTATGTCTGTTTTGAAGTCAGTGATAGTTTTTCTAGTTGATTTCATTGATACTAGGTCGAATAGCTATAAATGATGGTTTGTCTGTTTTCTTACTAGAAATTGAATTTTCAAGTGAATATTTGGCCTCACTGAATTTCATCCATTTACTTTTGTTTTAACTTTAGTCAGTGTAGAATGTCACCCATTACATTTGAAAATAAAGCAAACTCCACCAGCTTCCTATGGCCTGAAATCAAGGAACAAAGATATTCAGGATTGTGTATATTTAAATACTGTCACACTTATAAAAGCAATCAGATGTTTCAGAAAAAAAAGTTTATAGACAATCACAGGACAGCAGGTAGACAGCTACATAAATGAAGTATAATTGGCTGACTACAAATTTTAGTCAATAGTAAAATATTTGATAAGGTGACCTTTTAAATTAACCTGCTTTAAAGATGCAATCTTTCTGGATAGACAGACACAAAGAAGCCTATTAGCAATAGGTACTTTGAAAAGAAAAGCCATCAATCAGGTCTGATGATAGAAAAGGTCAGTTTTCAAAAAGCCCCCTTAACCACTGAACCTTTTTCCTTTAGCAAGAACAATTGCTTAATCAACACCACTTAGCTTCAATAGTTAAATTCTGTTCAAACACAATGTGGTCATCTTTCTTGTTTAACTATATTTCATACCAAAGGAGGAGATTACAGAAACTTTTTCTGTTGTTCCTTGTTTTAAAAAAAGCTGTTCTGAAAAATGAATTCTGTAGTTTGTGCTTCAATGCTAGGAGAGCAATCCAGTGCAGGCAAAATGACTGCACAGCAATATCTGGAGCTCAAATGGAAATAGACATTGCTACTTACCTAGTCAATCAGCCTCTCACTTTAACCATATGATGTTCACTTTAGAAATCTTTTAAAATCTCTCTCAAAATGCTGAGAATTGTTGCACAAGTGAAAAAGGTCACAATCAAGAAGCAACTACACCATTTACCCTGGGGTGGAGAGGTTTCACCACTACCTCTGTTGTGTGACAATGTTCCATCTGCTGCACATGAGCATTATTCATTTAAGTTTTGTATACACAATCTCCTTTACTCACTTGGTGTTAGGATGTAATGCTGTTTAAACCTCCTGGAGATCCAATAGCAAGATTTAAATACAAACAAGAACTAGTTCCTTAATTTCTCTTATGCATTGGTAAAAGTCTGAAGGATACAAGACAATCTGATCCTAAAATGTTCATTAATATCTTACTTTATCAGGTAGAATTTAATTTAAATGCATATTTTTTTTTCATGCCAGGAGGCCTCTTCTGATTTCATTTTTAACTGAAACACAAAGAAGGATGTTAAGGTGCAGACTTGTCTACAGGTGATTAGCACAGGGAAAGCCTTCCTTTCCATTGCATTGTCTCTGGAAATCTTTGGTGCACAGAGTCTTACCTTTCTAGCACTAGATTTTCTTAAAATGCATTTCATTTTATATGGAGGTAGAAATAGGTATTAATTTCATTTTACCATAACAATGAAATATATTACTTTTGCATTAGGTGGAGTGAGTTTACTGCATAGACAGACTAGCACATCTCCCAGTTTTCCTCAGGAAAAGCAGCAGAGATTCAGGCTACTCAACCTACTGTAGGAATGACAGCTCTGCTTTTCATACTAGCCTCATTTTTTTTAAGTCTCTGAGACAGAAGTTGACAGTTTTAAGACAACAAAGAGAAAAAAAAGGGGAGGAAAGAAAAGAAGAAAAGACAATTTGTCAGTCTTTACATGAAACATTGCTTTTTACTCATTTCTGGCCTCTAAACATGAAAGATTTTGTTGATGTCCCCAGTTAAATGTAGGAGATCAAAGAATCAGTGATATATAACCTGATGTCTGTCTAACAACATTTCAAGAAAGAGATCAACTGAAAATGATAGAAAAAATATGCCAAAAGAATATGCTACATTCTATTGCTAGAATGTAGCTCCTTTTTCTTTTCTTTTTTTTCCCCTTTTTCTTTTTAAAGAAACAAGAGGGGAAATGGAGGTGATCTTTCCTGACTGTTTCCTGTTATCACACAATTACATAGGTATCAAATGGACCATTAAATTACATGAGCAGAAACACCGTGAATGCAAAGTTAAAAAATTATTTGTGTCAGAAATATCAAATTATTATTTGTCTTCCCTGGCATCCACAACAATATACTAGATTCTCTCTGTGGTCTATATGACCTTATTTCTGAAGAATTTTACTTATCTTACTGAAAAATTTTGATTTTCAGATAACTTTTTAGATAACTTTTTTAGATAAATAATAATAAAAAAACTCCTAGTCTGAAATATTTTTAATTTCCTTTCTTTTCCTTCTACATTTCCCCTTTAAATTCACCCTTTCCAATTGTTTGAGTCCAAAAGGCTGAGAAAATACATGATGAAAGAAAAGATGAAGAAAAAGGAGAATTGAAGACATGAGGATTGCTCTTTTTAACAAACACTCTCTTCCCCAAAATGTTGGAAACATATATTTTTGCTGCAAGTGTGGTTTTTTGTAAAGACTTACCATTGCATGAAAATTCTGCTGATTTTTTGAGGTTTTTTTCTTCTTTCTTTGACTGTCCACATAAAAGAAGTTATCTGTAAAAATATGTGATAATTTGGTAGACTTATTCCTTGTCTGATTATTTTACAATATCAAGTCAGAACTGGTAAATTTAAGTCCCAGTGCCATTCTCGTTCCCCAGTGAAGGGTGGGGATACCTCTGTGACTGATATCAAAGCATTGTGACGTATTTTAAGTGGCCTAGAGCTTGCTTTCCACCTTTTGGAGGAAGTTTGTATACCAAGCTTTAGGCCTTCACATATCTTCATAGTTTCAGTGGTGCAATTCTACCTCTTTTAGACTGCTGCTAAAATAAACTCAAAGCTACCACTAATGCAAGATTTAGCTGTAACTTTGCCTATGGGAGGAACGTGTTACTCAGACTTTGTGTTCTTTGCACTCCTCAATTGGATGATGTGTGAGTTTGAAAGGCTCTTTGATGCCAGAGCTACTCTGCTATCCCCCTTGTGTAAGCTGCTTTGAGACTTCCAGATGAAAATGCTATAAAAGTTCTAAATGGTATTGCTGTTATTATTTATTATATATTAAGCTAGAGTAAACTGCACATTACTTTTTTATGTTTATGCTTGGAAAGGGGAATGTATAGATAACTCATATTTGATAATGTAGGTATTTGGAACATTTGCTCTGTGCCCCACCATCTGTTTCTATTATTAAAGCCAAGAGAGAGTTTTACGTGGGCAGAAATAGAACAAATATGGCAAATTCATTTCACCGTTGTATGTATTGAACATCAGGGATATTACTCTGTTCACTTTCTAGTTTTCATACTTCATCCAGCCGTGTCTGCTTTTTGTTTTCCTTTGTGCCAGTTGCTAATGGTGCACATCACTGGGTTGTGAGAAATGTAATAGTTTTATAAATTTTATTACAATGTCTCTATAAACATCTCAAAATCTAAAATTACAAATAATTGCTTCTCATTAACAATGGCCTACAAACAGTTTATTGGTTCACCAATACTGAACCTGTATTAATAATATGTGCAGGACCAGAGGAAATGACATACATACTGTTAAACACATCCTGGACTATGAAAAGCAAAATGCATGACAGCAAAAAAAAACAAAAATCCAACATGAAGAGCCACAATAAAATTTCTTACTTTTAAACAGAACTCCTGAGGAATTAACTGGGAGCTTTAGTATAAACATTTAAGGTATAATGAAATCCGTAGACATACAACAACAGATTTCTGGCAAAGATGCTGATTTCAACTTTTTTCAGATTGTCTGTCATTGGCCACATTTGCCTTAAGTTTTAGATTCAATAACAAATCCTTCAAAGATAATAATTGTAGAATATGTTAATACCTTGTACAAAATGAGCCCTCACCTTCAATGTGGTGCTTGGACACTAAAATGATATTAATTGTAATATTAATTGCTGCAGTGTTAGCAGCCTGCTAGATAATTGCAATTATGTGCAATTGAAAGGCTGAAATCTTCTAAACTGAAGTGTGATCTCAGGTTCCACAAACTGACTGTGGTCATTGTCAGGCACGACGCACATTACACATGAGTGATATTCAAACAAAATCCTACATTTTCAAGAAATAATATGTTGTAAGGTGTTTCTCATAAGAGAATCCAAAGCATCAGCTACATACAGAAATCTGGCATAAATTTTGGGTTCACAGCCTTAATATTCAGGCAGGCACAATATGAAAATGTATCAGAAAGTAATAAACAGTAAGAGCCATATCTGTAAGGAAAATTCCTTGAGTTAGTCTCTGTGTCAGTTTCAGTTAGAAAAAAGAAAATTTTCTTCCTAGTAGCTGGTAAGGGGCTGGGTTTGGATTTGTGCAGAAAACAGTGCAAATAACACAGAGATGTTTTTGTTATTGCTGAGCAGTGCTTGCACAGAGCCAAGGCCTTTTCTGCTCCTCACGCTGCCCTGCTGTCAAGGAAGTGAGGGATGCATGGGAAGTTGGGAGGAGACACAGCTGAGACAGCTGACCCCAACTGAGCAAAGGGATACTCCAGACTGTAGAGTGTCACACTCAGCACATAAAACTGGGAAAGAAGGAAGGGGAGGATTTTCAGAGTGATGGTGTTTGTCTTCCCAAGTCACCATTACATGTGATGGAGCCCTGTTTTCCTGGGTATGGCTGAACACCCATGGGAAGCAGTGAATTAATTCATTGTTTTGCTTTGTTTCTGTGTGCCTTTTGCTTTCCCTATTAGACTGGTTTTTTTCTCAACCCATGAGTTTTCCCACTTTTACCCTTCTGGTTCTTTCTCCCATCCCATCAGGAGATTGTGAATAAGTGGCTGCAAGGAGTTTAGTTGTCTACTGGGGTTAAACCACAACAGTCCCCGAAACTGAGAAGGTGACCCCTAAGTTGAATGATTTTCAAAACTTTGGAGCCTCAAGGAGCCTTTCAGAAGGCAAAAGGAATAGTCTTTTTTTAGTGCACAGGTTTCAGCTTTGTTTTCTTTGATGACTAAAAAAGTATATTGTAGGATTGTTGTTGATTGCAGGCAGAATTGCTCAAGTGCAGTTTTTAAATGCCTTATATAATAAGACTATGAAATTATTCCACACATGGATTGTTTAAAACAGCTGCAGTAAGTGCCTGAAATTATTTCATCTAGTACAATGCCATTTTAACTACTTTTTTAAATTTAGAAAAATATATGCAATTAAGGTGCAATTACCAAAAAATGAAAGTGCCAGTGTAATTAAAATACATTAAATGTATAAATACATCCAAAATGCCTTCTGATTTATTTGTCTGCTTCTATACTCTGAATTGTTTTTTCAAGATAATTTCTTTCACATATATTTTAGGAAGCTTAGCTGGTGGAAAACATTTCCCATATGCCAAAATCATTTAACATCTTTCCCAAAATAGTTAAATTAACACTTATTTTAAAATCAAATTAGACATAACATCAAAAAAAGCTGTAGATCAGAATGTGGAAATAGCAATCCTGAGAGCAAATGTTCAATTAAACTGAGAACAAACTAACTCAGCATTACTTTCAGCAGAAAGACACTCCTAATTCTCCCTCCCTATAACTGAAAAGGGCTGAACTGTTTCCTGAAGAAACAGGACTGAAAAACTTAGAAATGGAAAAATTAGTATAGTGTAGAGAAAACTTAAAAGAGATGTGTCCACCTTCTCTCCCAATATTAGACATCCAGGAAAATTGACATGCTGCAACTTTATGACTGATAAAAGAAAAAACATTCTTACACAAGCACCTTTGGGAACTAATTGCCTGAAAGTATCACCAAGGCCAAGAGCTTATCAGGGTTGAAAACAGGATTTAGCATTTACACAGATAACAAGATTATACAAACATATAACAGTAAGATTAAGTTTTTGACCCTGCACCAATTGGACTGAATGGGTTTCCTATGACTTCAATGGTGTGAGATCCAGATTGGAAAAGAGAATTTAGAAAGTATAAAACCCTCTTGCTTCAGAATATAAGAAAGGTTTTAACAATCAGAGATTAGGAAAATACTTTTCTGACAATGAATGTCATAACTTTGTGATGGATATTTCTTCTCTGTTTTATTAATTTGGGCATGAATTAGTTTTCATCTTTCTTTTTAGGGGTAAGCCTGAAAGTGCTATCAAAATTCCCAACAATAAAATGTATGTCAGTCACAAACAGAATGGATCCAGACTACTTAATATTAAAGTACTGTTAGAAATAGTAACCAGCATATGCTGAGAAAAATTAAAATATGGGGATTTCTTATTGTATCTAAAAGAGTGTTGTACATCAACTCAAGTCAAACTGAAAGCAAATAATTTCTAAGGACCTTTAATATATCTTGCAAGTGATATATACTATGTATATTTCTGCTCTGGCTGCAGAAATTGCTCTTATTTTTAAGTGAATAGAAGAATTAATACTGCATATTCAGATGAAATATGCACAGATGATCAGAGTATATTTTAAAGCTAACCTCAGCAGTCTCAACTACCCTTTCACTGGAGAGTCAATGGTGTCATTATGCCAATAATTAGATATGCAAATATGGGCTTAACTCCAGAGAACTTTAAATTGTTTTTTGTTTAATTTCCACTATGAAATATTGCCTTAATGTTACTTCCAAGTGTCTTCAAATCTAACTTATAAAAAGAAAAGGATCATTAAATCATCTTAAATATCAATAAATTTCCTATTGCTCTTTCTGATCTAGTTTTCTTGGCAGGCCAAAATGTACATGAACAAACAATTGGAAAGCAGAAATTATTCCTTCTGAATTATTCTGAAAATTAGTTTGGAAATAATTTTCTGATGGTTATTACACCTAGATATCAGAATTATGACACTCAATGTGGGTGAGAAAATGTAGATTTCTTTATGGAGAGAAAAAGAAAAGTTCTAATGCTGTAAATTACGTTTCTTAATGATCAAGCACATGTTAGAACATATTTTCATTTTGTAACGTTTGTAATGAATACATCCTATGTATGCACACACATTTGAGTACCTACACTTTACATCTTCACATGAAGTCAGCTACCAATAAGCTACGGCTGAATTTTTCAAAATAAAAAAACTTTGTCTGAAATGAAGACACTCCCTAAACATTGAAAGTAAGTCAGATAGAATGAAGTTTTAAATTAAAAAAAAACTTAGTCTTTAAATATTCACAATACTTCAGAAATATAATTTTTACCTAGGAAGGTTGATGACTTAATCCTTAAAGAAACTTTGAAATTGGGAAAATATATATATATTTGCATTAAATGGTACACTCAGAAGCTGATGTTTTATAAATAAAAAAAAATCCTTTTGGACACCAGCTGTTTCCTAGCAAAGCAGGAGACTATTACTCTTTGAATTATTCATAAGTAATTAGATATAGTAACATAAACTGTTTTTTGGTATCTTCACAGAAAAGGTCTAACAATTTCCCTTTCAAGCTTGGAGAGCAATTTCTAGTGCTACTTTTAACATTGTGACTGAAACCTAAGACTACAGAAGATTGCTGCTGGATATTACTGTTGCTATGAAATCGTTTAAGCATTTTTGGTATTGTTACTGATGGCTTTGACCTCACACTCCTTGAAATTTATTGAACTTGGGTAGATTCACATGAAATATTTTTTTCTAAAAAAAGATATAATTTTTCTATTATAGTTAGGTAGACAAAGTGAAGCAGACTTTGTATGGAATGCATTCTGGATATTAAAGGTAGTACTGGGAATCTCCTCATTTCACACCAGAAGTTTAAATGTTACTCATGTATCATGGAGAATTTCAAGTGTCATTGTAATGTGAACAGTACTGCACAAATAGATCACACTGGCATGTGTATTCCAGTTCAAAAGGGAATAATTAACTTCTANTCCTAATAGTTATCCTAAATTTCTCTTTCAGTTTTTACTCATTACTCCTTGTCCTAGTACTACTGTTCCTGACAAAGAGTTTCTCCAGCTTCCTGGTAGGTGCTCTTTGGAGGGGTCTCCACACAACCTTCTCTTCTCCAGGCTGAAGGGTCACGATTTTGCTTGTCTTCATAGGGGAGGTGCTCCAGTCCTCTCATCAACTTAATTTCCCTTCTCTGGACCTTCTCCAACAGTTCCATGTCCTTTTACACTGGGGACCCCAGAGCTGGATGCACCANGCCATATCACCAACAGGATGTTGAACAGTGTCAGCCCCAGGACCGACCCTTGAGGGGCACCATATGAGACCTAACAATGAATGGATAGTACATTATCAGGTTAGCTGTAGAACAATGAAATATCAAAGAACATACAGAGCAAAAAACCACAACTCACCACCAGATCAAAATCCTCCGAAAAAAAAAGGCGAAAAAACTAACATTTGTGTATTGGAGACTGGCAACTCAAATTTGCCTGGAATGGAAAGAATCGGCAGTGATGAATGACAGAGCAGAAGTCCTTGAAGATTTGCATATTCACAATGAAAATTCCACAAAGGACCACTAATTATTACTTTGCACTATAGTGTTTTCTTTCAGGGTAAGAAAATACTATAGTTTTCACATGGTTACTGCTACAGATAATGGAAGCAGCAAGATGAGAAAGGCCTCATTAAAGTTGCATGCTGCTTCTCTATTTCATTTTTAAACTCTGGTTCACACAAATTTTCCACAAGACTTTCTTTGTAGAATTATTTTTTTCACATGAGAACTATGCTATATTAATACCTTTATTCTATGGAGTCACATTTGTGTCAGGGACATCAACACAGTATGGCTCAATATTATGGGCTAGTCTCATCCCTTAATTATATTCTTTTTTCTAATAGACAGACTACATGAACCTGGTTGTTTTGAAGAAGGGAAATTATAATATTTTAGCTGATATTATTGCTAAGCCACTCTTCATCATCTTGGAAAGGTCATGGAGAACAGGAGAGGTACCTAAGGACTGAAGGAAAGCCAGTGTCACTCTAGTCTTCAAAAAAGCAAGATGGAGGACCCAGGGAACTACGGACACCTGTAGGTCAGCCCCACCTCCACCCCAGGAAAGGTAATGAAACATCTTGTACTGGGTGTCATCTTTAAACACATGGGATACAAGAAGGTTATTGGGAGTCGTCAACATAGATTTTATAAAGGAAAATTCTACTTGACCAATCTGATGGCCTTTCATGATGGAATGACTGGCTAGATGAGGGAAGAATAGTGGATGTGGTCTATTTGGACTTCAGCAAGCCTTTTTGACATTGTCTGCTGTGACATCCTCAAGGGTAATCTAAGAAAGTTTGAGCTGGTTGAGTGAGTAGTGAGGTGGATTGAGAACTGGCGGAATGGCAGAGCTTAGAGTGGCACAGGGTCTAGTAGGAGCTTTTTAGTTAGCATTGCTGCCCAGGAGACAGCACTGGGTCCAGTTCTGTTTGACTTATTTATCAATGACCTGGATGAAGTGACTGAGAGTTTGCTCAGCAGCTCTGTTGATAATAAAAACAGGAAGGAGTGTCTGACACATCACAGGCTGTGCTGACATTCTGTGAGACCTGAACAGGCTAGAGAGCTGGTGGAGAGGAACTCAATGGAATGAAACAAAGGCAAGTGCAGGGGCCTGGAACAGGACAGATTGGGGACCAACCTGCTGGAAAAGCTGAGGGAGCTCAGTTTGTTTAGCCTGGAGAAGATGGAGTGAAGACTTGACCAATACATGCAAATATCTTCAGGTCAGGCAGCAAGAGAATGGGGACAGATTTTTTTCGGTGGTGCTCATTAACAGCATAGGAGGCAACAGGCACTCACTGAAATACAGGAAGTTTCAGCTGAATATGAGGAAGAACTTATTTACTCTGAAGGTGACAGAGCACTGAAAAAGGTTTCCAGACAGGCTGAGATGTCTTCTTCTCTAGAGGTATTCAAAACCTGCCCACATATGAACCTGTACAACCTGATCTACAGCAACCCACTTTAGAAGGGGGATGGGAATAGATGATCTGAAGAAGTCCCTTCCAACCCAAATCCTTCTGTGCCTCTGTGACTTCATTTCTTTCACAATTTTGGTTGTTCTGAGCACAATTTGACAGCACCTGAGGCTTAGATTGACTATAAATTGAAAGTACCCAGTCAGGTTTTTATTCACAATGGGACAGTCTAGAAGATCTCACAGGACTTTGCAGCTGAGATACTTTAAGTCTATTATTAAATCAAACAGAATGGTTTATTGACCAGAAGGCAATAATGGTCTTCACCCAAATGCCACTGACCATTGCAAAAGTTCATAAGCAAATATTTTCAGCAGAATGATTAAGTGGTGTAAAACTTCTGGAGTTCAAGACTTTTTACTTGTTACTTCTATATAGAATTGATTTTATTTTTGTTTTTAAACCACCAAAAAAGTCTTTCATCTCTTTATTAGGAAGAGAGAGTGTTATGTTGTTTAAGAAAGAGTGTCAAGGGATAAAAACCTAAAAAACATGCCAGAACCTTTGAAGGACTCTGTCATTTTCTCATAAATTCTGCAAGTGCAAAACAGAATCACAGAAAGAGCAGAGCTTTAATTCTCCGTGTAGACTAGGGATTTTGTCCTAAAGCGAGATTGGATCCTTGTGCTCCTTGTGGAAAAATGTCTGGGGGTAAAATCTTTTAGATGAAACTAGGAAGTTATATTCACATCCTAACAGAAATTGTGATGGTGCAGAAATTATAGAGTGAAATGCAGCTGCTACTCCCTGGATAGAACAGAGCTGGTAAGCTCCATGATGATTCCCCAACAGTAAGCACATGCTAAGAGGGACGGAATGGAGGGTGGAGCAGAGTGGAGACACCATGCCATGTCCAGACTCTGGAAATTCTTTCAGGGAGGGGAACTCGGTGGTACTTTGCAGCTGAGAAACCACATAGCTCCTGTCAACCAGTGGAGGGAGGAGAAGATGTCCTGCTGCAGAGCCAAAAACTTTGATGAAATCTCCCTCCTTAGATGAACCTGGTTATAGCCAAATTTAAAGATTAACGCACACATTCATCCCAACCCAAAGTTGCCCACCTCCAAGGTACAACCATCCCTCACTGGGCACATGCACTGTGGGTTTTTTAACAGTATCTTTAAAAGCAAAGCTAGAAAATTTTACACCAATCAGTAACAATGGGAGGCAGGACTAGAGTCACCTAAGCTCCACCTAAACATAAAGAAACAGTATAAAAATAGGTCAGGAATGGAGGAAAAGTTAGACAAGACGCCATCATAATTACTGGGATCAGTCAACAGGCTGAACCTTCTTACTCCCTCATAGGGACTCCTATTGGGTAAGAACTATAGTCTGTGCATGCTGAATACTTTTGTTGAGGATTCGAGATAGTGATTTGAACATGTTTTTCCACTCAGATCCTGTCACCAGCAATCTTCAAAGCTTAACCTGTCACAAAATTATATCAGCAAAAAAATGTTATGCTGTAAAGTGTTGCTGAGTCCTTCATGGCTGCTGGCAGTCACTGGCAGTGGGCAACATTCTTGAGTGAAGTGGAAGACCTGCTGAGGGGTCATAAAGTGGGAAGACCTGCTGAACGGTCTCCCTTGTGCTGTTGGTGTGTGTCCCTGAATAAGTCAGTCAAAGTGCCCTCCAGTCCAGCAGCACTTCTCAGTGAAGGGTTCCTCTAAAGGGGCACTGACAGACTGGTCAGATCTGGGTCTCCTTTCCTGGGGCACTGACAGACCAATCAAACACTAAGGGTCAAGGAAATCTCCTCACTCTAACAGTTGAGGAAATCTCCTCCTCTTCACACGACAGCTCCTTTGTCCTAAAAGAAAAATTTAATTGTGCACTCTTGTTCAGCTTGTCCTGTGTGTCAAATGTTATATCAAGATGGTGATCCACACTCTGGCACTGAAAAACAAGTTCCCATCATCATTTATACACAGGGCTATTTCTTTCACTATCATACATTGGATGTGAGTACTAAAAGGAAAATAAATTTCTATAGATTCATGCATAAATATTCATGGATATATATATGCATGCACCTACGTACAAACATGAATATTTTAAATATATTTGTTGCCTTTTAAATTAGGCTTTTTTCCTGTGATATTTAAAATTTGGGAGAAACAAAAAAGTTATTATTTCTGTCTATTAAAAGTGAAGTGAACCTTTGAGTTTCCTTTCTTTTGCCTTAAAAATATATGTGCAACTTTCAATCAGCCTTGGTCTCAACCAAAGTGTTTGACAGAGTTTTCAGCTAAATTTGGTCTTGTTATAAAATGCTGGACTCACATCTACACTGACGGTAGGTGTCATGTATTGTTTATTTGCAGTCCTGTAGATGAGACATTTGAAAATAGAAGATACACAGGCTCAACAAACCAGCCATGTTTTTCCACTAAGAACTTTATCTTTGTCAGTGCAAACATAGATGAAAAACATCAGAACTGGAACACAAATGCTTCCTAGCATTTGAGCTTCTGACTCAATTCTCAGTTCAAATAATCATTTTCCAAGTTTTCTTGAGAGTCTTTTTTATAACCCTCTTTGAGACCACCTCCTTGAGTTTGTTATTAACCATTGTTTGTACCTTTTTAGGAACATAAGGTAAATTTCTGACTATTAGAAAGTTGTTTTACTGAATTCTCTTGTACATAATATTTTATACATTTGATGTCTCTTTATTTTAGTATTGTCTGTAAGACAGAAAGCTTTTCCTCTCACTGAAATTGAAAGCAAAGAATATATTATTATCTGAGCATGGATATTTTAATAGGGCTTTCAAGTCTTCATATATATTCAACAGTTTAGTTCCCAGAGGGTTTATTTTTAATTTATCTTTAATATGAAGGTGTTTCATTATTTTAAATGCTAGCTAGTATAGAGGGACTCATAAAGAAAAAAAATAATACTGTTGTCCCTATCACAAAATTAGCAAGTATTTTCTATTGTCCTTATGAATTATCTTATATTCTCTACATGCAATAACTCAACAGGTAAAGCATTTGATGCTTATTTTAATGATGGGGCTAAAAGAGCGCATCTTTCTTTTTAACTGATGAAAGATACAGGGTGCAATACAACATTTAATACACAGCCCTCCTGATTTTACTGGATTTTGGAACGTGTCTTAAGTGAGCTATGCATTCCTGATTCACTTGGGAAATTAGCCCCAAAACTACCTCACAAGACATGACCTCATCCTTATAATGAGCACTGGACAATTTGTTTCAGTAATGGGTAGAATGGCAAAAAGCCAAGGACGGTAGGGGAGAATCTTGTCTGTTATTTTTTGTCAACCTAGGAATAATGTAAGCTTTGTACAACATACAAAGCATCACTTAGGAGCTGTGCCTAAACTGCTAAAGATGGACTCTTCTCTCTGCTACAGGCAGACAGCTCTCAGTGAGAGTAGTGGGTGTAGTCTATACATGTCTGAATTTAAAATTTCTTCTAGACAATATCGTTTGTAGTGGCTTTTTTTTTTTTCCAGTGGAGTCTCTCTCAGATTCTTTCCCTTTCATCTGATTGAATGAGACAATTTTTTTATTCTGTTACTACACCAGTATCTTTACTTAGTTTCTCAGTCAAAGCATTTCAATTGCGAGCCCCTTTAGTCTGTGAGCACTCTGAGGTAAGGGCTGTTTTTAAACTCTGCATTTAGTGCTCAGGAGTATATTTTTTTAGACCCATGTTATTCTAGATTTTAAATAATATATGAAAACTTTATAAAGAAAACACACATTGGATAAGAACTGTGTACCTGCACCTGATTTACTTGGAAACCTTCATGCTCTGGTGGTACCCAGAGTGGAGAAGGCACAGATTTTTCTCATTTATAGTTACTATTTATATATACAATTGCAGTTAATTGATGTTTTCACAAAATACTGTCTAGTCTTAATTTTTTGTAACATCCTTCATAACTGCGATAGATAGGTAAATTTAACATTGGAAAGCAAGAGACACAATTTTTATTGTTGAAATCAATTCACCTCAGAAACAATGGACCTTGAAAACTGAGAGAGAATATATGATTCATATTTCTGTTTGCAATGACCATTTGACACACCTAGACCTAAGATTCACATAAACAATTTTTCAGAAATGAGACAAGACTAATTATGACATTTTATAAAAGCAATTGACAATGATCCTAATGAGAAATAAGTGTTTTGACTTTAATTAGAGTTATTTTCTTGTTTTTATAAGGTTATGTAAGTGACATACAGATCTCAACATTTGTTATACACAACACATGTACATTGTGAACAGTATACATTCATATACATATATATCTACATGAATCTATGTATATATATATGTAGCCCAACAAAGTCACATCTAAAGAAAAACAGTTTAAATTTTATAGGATCAGAGAAAAGAAAATACAAAAGGAAAGTACAGCAGTGTTCAAAATAATATATTATTTAGGTACAGCAAAAAAAATAATCTCTTCATAACTAAATTTAGTAGTTTATAGAACTGAAAGGCAACCCCTTCCAAATGAATAGAAAGGAAATAAAACATACACAATTCACCATTAGCTTGAGATAATTGCTCTACAACTTGTCTTTTAGGTCAAGGCTCAATAGGATTCGAATAATCTTAATAGATCCATGGACAAGAAGAATAACTATGCTTACAGTAGGAAAGTCACAAAGTCAATGTGTCAAAACTATAAACTGTCATTAGACATGTAGGATAAAGAAAAGCTTCTTCCATGACAGTCCACAGAAACACATTAGTGATTCTTGCATACATTAAATTTCTTATAGTCAGAAAAAAATTACAGGTGACTGGACTCAAAAGTTTCCCTTCTGGCCTGGCCTAAGAATTATTGCAGAAGTGGCCCCTCCTAATGAAAAATGATCTTAATTTTACTAAGAGTCATGAAAATACCTACTCGTATAAAATCATAGAATCATAAAAAGGTATGGATTCAAAAAGACCTTAAAGATCA
Organism: Illadopsis cleaveri; assembly: GCA_013399915.1. Taxonomy (NCBI): domain Eukaryota; kingdom Metazoa; phylum Chordata; class Aves; order Passeriformes; family Timaliidae; genus Illadopsis; species Illadopsis cleaveri. The sequence continues at coordinate 15,741 of VXBB01006392.1, forward strand.
TTTAGCATCAATCCTCACGCCATAGGCAGGATCATCTTTCCCAAAACCACGTTGTTCAGGGGCTTATCCTACCTTGCCTTGAATGCTTCCAGGGATGGGGCATCCAGAGCTTTTCTGACCAACCTGTCACCTCCTTCACAGCAAAGGATTTTTACCTTGTGTCTAATCTGAACCTACTCTCTTCTAGTTTAAAACCATCCCCACTTTGTCCTATCACTACATGCCCTTGTAAAAAGTCGCTCTTCATCTTCCATGCAGACTTTCTCCAGTCTTCATGAAAGACCAGATACTGGAAAGCAATGCTAAGGTCGCCCTAAAGCCTTCTCTTTTCCAGGCTGAATGACTGCAACTCTCTCAGCCTTCCTTTACAGGAGAGGTGCTCTATCCCGCTAATCATTTTGGTGTTCCTTTGTTAGACTCATTCCAACAGGCCCATGTCCTTCATGTGCTGGGGACCCCATAGCTGGATGCAGCACTACAGGTGGGGTCTCACCAGAGTGGAGGGGCGGAATTATATCCCTCAAATGGATGACCAAATTTCTTATGATTCAGCCCAGGATACATTTGGCTTTTTGGGCTGCAAGTGCACATTACTGGCTCATGTCCAGCCTCTTACCCACCAGGTTCCTCTTGCAGGGTTACTCTTAATCTTTTCATCCCCCAGCCCAGATTGATACTGGAGGTTGCCCAAATCAGATGCAGCACCTTCTCTTGGTCTTATTGAGATTCCCATGGGCCCACTTGAGCTTGTCCAGGTGTCTTTAGATTACACGCTGGCTTTCAAGTGTGCAACCACACTCTTCAGCTTGGTGATAACTGCAATTTGCTGAAGGTGCACTTGATCGCTTCATCTATGCCATTAATTAAGAAAATAAATAGCACTGATCCCACTACAAACTCCTGAGGGATACCACCTATCACTGATGTCCATCAGGATTCTGAGCTGTTGACCACTATCCTCAGGATGCCACCATCCAACTAAATCCTTATCCACCTAAATTGAGTACTTCAGGTCTAAAGTCCACAAAATGCCTCTCAGTCCTTCTACATGTATTTTGCTTTTGCTGAATGTTTTGGTTTAGGAATAGCACTCTCCAGTTTAGTGTCTCACCCCCCACCAAGACTATTCCAAATCAGATGCTGCTTATTTGCCCCCTCCCTCTCACTTTCCTCTTCCACTTCTCACTTTGGGGGTGGACTTGAAAACTGGAAGCGCAAAAAGGTGGAAAGCATGGGTTGAGATAAGAAACAATTTACTGGAAAGAAGAGTGAGTTAAGAAAATGAACAGTAACAATATTAATAACGAAAGTATAAAAAAAGAGAGCCCACATACAAAAGTGCCCACTGCAGACTCTGGGCAACAATGCACAATTGTTTCCTACACCACCACACCCTTCTTCTCACTGCAATGATGACCTGTGGTGGTATGAATAACAATCTAGACATTCCCACAGCAGTTCCAGCTCCTCCTGCTCATAGCTACTGAGAAAAATTAACTCTGTCCTGGCCAAAACCAGGCCACTGGATCATTCAATACAAGAACATTAAGAGCATTCCATGATGAGCCTTCTCTTTTCCTTGAATTAAATTTTATTCCTATTAAATGGAAATCTCTAAGTGTAAGACACAGCAGAGAAAGAAGGAAAACAAAATCTTTACAGTTCAGGAAGGATGGACAGACTTCTTGCAGTTCAACAACAAGTATTACTTCTTTTTTGTTTTCCCTTCTCATTTCTCCAGTACATGTGAGCTCAGGTCATTCCAGGCTGAAACTTCCGAAATACTCAGCCAATTAAGGTACTTCTGATGGTGTGTACTCATGGCAACTGTTGGTATAAGATACTGAAAAACTTGTGTAAGTCAGCATGCCAAAAAGTAATTGGTGGCAGTATTCCAGAAAGAATTAAATTCACTGAATAGCTGTTAATAAGGTTTTTACTCATGGGTATTTCTCTCTCATGCTCTGTGTTAGTAACCCTAACAACAGAACTCTCCCTCATGAATTAGTGAAATAGACTAGATAAAGCAATATAAATGGAACATATAAAAATTTCTATTAAATGATATGAAGCTGAAAGACTTTCCCTAATGCCCTCATCAATTATCATAGAGCATTTCACATACACATAGGATGCAGAGATTTTGATGAATCATATAAGAATGATGAATCATATGTGTACATTTGCATATGTATGTACATGCATACATGAAAGAAATGAGCTGTTTGTCTCCTATATCACTGTCATAGAAGCAATCCACATAGTGAGAAAGAAATCATGTATGAAATAGCAGTAGAGAATTACCAAAGATCCTATTATTCAGCTGCAACATGGGCAAAAAAGATAGGCATATTATAGGGGGTAGCATGTAGTTCACATAAGGAGCATGAATTTTAGGAATTTTGGAAGTCCCCTGTAGATCAGAGTTCTCCTTTTCACCTGAAGATTACCTATTAGCATTTGTAGGTATCCCCCACATCCTCATCTCAACATTATAACCACCTAACAGCAGTCCTAAACTTTCTTTGCTTCAATCGAACAAAAAATTATTGAAATCCCATGTTTCAATAACTTCATTTGTGAAAGTGTTATGTTCTCCTGACTCGGTTACTCATGAAGCACCCACAGGCAGATTAAAATACTGCATATAGTAAGATCAACAATACTACAGATTTGGCTCAGGTTGCTCTGAAAAAATCTATTATACTAACCATGGGTCCTCTGTAAACACATTTTTCTGTAAAGCTTAAATCAGTTCCCAGTGAAACTGTGCCAAAAGATATCTGGGAGAAACATGTCAGCAAGTACTTAGAAGTAATCCTCACATCTTTTCTCCAGTAATTCATTTTGCAGTACCCTTTCCTGTCAAACTGGAGATGAAAAAATTGCCCCCTCTGCGCTGATGAGATTGATTTCTTTACAGGCAGTGTTGTAACTAGTTTACCTAAAATGAAATGTGTGTCACAAAAAATAAACCAGACAGTGTCACTGAATAAAGGAGCAAAGTGTTTCTTTATACTCATGGCAAGACTTATTTTTGAGTAGGACAGAAGTATCAAAAGAATGTTTTCTTATGTGTTGTTTAACACATTCTTGTCTGTTTGTCTGGCAATGCACATAGCATATTGTGTTACAGGTAAATGGTTTAAACTACTAAGGCTTACTTAAGCTGGTTGAAACACATCACAAAATACAGGTTATGCCATGAGTAATTTTCATATAGCTAGTCATATTTTTCTTCTCAAAGGTGATTTGCATTGCAAGAAGAGCTACATGGACGAGGAAATCTTTCCTAAAAGTAGAGAGAGATGGAGAAAACTGAACAAAAATTTCAGCAAATTTACATGTGTATTAGGCCAGCACTTGTAAGATTTCTCTGTCTGTGTATGCGTCTCCACTTACATGCATCATCACTTATTTCAATAATTTTCTCTATAAATGATCCATCCATGACACAAATACTACAAAACTTACCTAGCATGAACCATGGAGAAATACGACAACCTCTTCATTTTAATGAATCTTTCTGTTTAAAATAGTGGTCACTTCAGAATTTCAGGAAAGTCAGAGAGGATTTCTGGTGTTCAATAACTAGAGAAGTCAGTAGATCCACTCTACATAGAGAACTTAGGAAAGAAGAGAGAGATATTTTTGAACTCTTGAGAGAAATGGGGAAAACTGAACAAAAAGTGTTATCAAATTTACATGTGCATTCCTCTGTTTATGAAAGTACTATTTTACTCTAAGCACGGCATAAAATCAAGATGGCAGGGAAAAATAATTGTGTACTAAATTATACTTTGTTTGTAACACTGGCTTTATTCTGATTTTCATTAAAGTGTTCCTTGTGTCTTTCTGGAAAAAATATGAGGAAGAAGGTGGATGCTACAGATTTACTTGAATTCACTTGAGCATCCCACTTATCTACAGAATGAGACTTCAGCTTGTCTCTTCAACTTGTACTACAGCAGCTGTTCCCCTCTGTATGATCATGCAGTGTACTGGGTCCTATTATTCAGTGGTGAAGAATAGGATGTAAATGAAACGGTATATTTACAGGACCTTCTGTTCAGTCTGGGCTAGAAAAATATTTGATTAATACTAACAGCATGAACTTGAATATGTATCCCGCTAATTAAAATATGGATGACAATTCTGACTGCTCAAGCTTGTCTTTACTGCATTTTGACTAAAATTTCTGCCTGAATATGTTCAAAAGGAAGGCAAAGATAAAATAAAATACTTACTTTCAACATTTTGAACAAAACTGCATGGTTCTGGGAAAAGATGTAATTCCAATATGACTTTTTTAATAGAACACATTATTTTCAAGTTGTTTTGGCAAGGTCACTGAAACATTCCTCTTGTGTTAGTGGTCTGTAAAAAGCTTTGGTGAAGTGCTAGAAGTATGTCACATATTCTAATAGCAAATAAAGGCTGGTTCCTATCAAATGAAAGAATGTCAAAAATTGCAAGATCTCCATGCATGGAAAATCCCTCCATGTATTTGGGTGTCCTAATTTCTGAGAAACTGACAACTGAGTTCAAATAATACTCAATAAAAAAGATAAACCCTTTTATTTAATAATATCTGGTTCCTGGTTGGTACGTCGGTCAGTATCTATGCTTTTTGCTAGGGCTTTCTTACAAGCCTGACAACTGTGAATAAGAATCAAACACATTTTTCTTATTGACCATATTAAAGAACATTTAAGCCTTGAAGAAGTTCAGTGATCTTTTTTATAGCCTAACTTATAACAAGTGGAGTATAACACTGCAGATTGACCTCAGTTTCTGGTTCTGTCTCTGGTTTCCTTGGAGACCTTCTGCAGGTCACTTCCTCACCCTTTGTGAATCATAGAATAGTTTGGGTTCAAAGGGATCTTAATGATCATCTCTTCTGGCATGTCTCAAGTGAAAGAACAGGATCAGATTGGATATTAGGAAAAAAAAAAAAAAAGTCACTGAAAGAGGGATTGGAATAAGCTGCCCAGGGGGGTGATGGATTTACTCTCTCTGGAAGTGTCCAAGTGACATCTGGATATGACACTTAAGGATACGGTTTGGGAGCTATTATGGTCATGCTGGGTTGACAGTTTTACTACATGACCTAGAAGACCTCTTCCAATCTTGATTATTCTGTGATCTATTTCCAAAATCCTCTGCCATAGAATGGGGACCTTTCGCTGGACCAGGTTGCTCAAAGCCACAGCCAACCCTACTTAAACACTTCCAGGGAATAGACATCCACAACTTCTCTGTGCCGCCTGTACCAGTGCCTCACCATCCTCACAGCAATGAATTACTTCCTAAAATCTAATCTAAACCTACTCCTATTTGGTTTAAAAACATTTTGCTTTGTCTTTTCACTGCATGCCCCTGTAAAAGGTCCCCCTCCATCTTTCTTGTAATTTCCCTTCAGGAACTGCAACAGTGCTGTAAGGCCAGAGAGCTTTCTCCATGCTGCACAGTCTCAGCTGTCTCAGCTTGTCTTCATAGGAGAGAAGGTTCAATCCTCCTCTGGTCATCTTGGTGGGCACCTCTGGACTCACACAGCTCAGTGTTGGGGGCCCCAGAGCTGGGTGCAGCACCCTAGGTGAGGTGTCAGGAGGGCAGAGTAGAAAGGCAGAACCACCTCCCTGGATCTGCTGGTCACGCTTCTCTTGATGCAGCCAGGACACACTTGGCTTTCTGGTCTGCAAGTGCACATTGCCAGGTATATTCAGCTTCTCGTCAACCAACAGCCCAAGTCCTTCTCCTCAGGGCTGCTCTACATCCATCCTCCTCTCCCAGTCTGTATTTGTGCTTTGGATTGTCCTAGACCAGGTTCAGGATCTTTCACTTGGCCTTTTTGAACTTCATATTCATGTTGTCATCAGTGGTACTAATTTGATGTATTTAATCCTTAATTTCCTTGCCTTTAGTAATGTGTGAAAAACGAAAACTTCAGAAGTTCTGAAACAATCCTTCACCATTTCTGGCACATTTTTTTCATTTTGGGTAAATCTTGTTGGATAATTCAGCTTCAGACATGGCACTTCCCGAAGCCCTCTATTCTGGCAGACACATTTCTGGTGAATAAATAACTGTCTGAAATACATCACTCAGGTCCATTCTGTTTTGCTTCTCTGTAAGAATCCAAAATGCAGTAAGGAAAGAATAAATTGTTCTGGAGATCATATGACACAAACTGGGAACTACTATAAGTGATGAGGAAAAACTCTTTTAGTCATATTTCAAAAAAGATCCTAGAAACAAGCACTCTGAGTATTGGAAGAAGATCCAATGCTAACTGAATATTCTCATTCTTTTTCTTTCCATTTGTAAAATTTTCTTCTCTATTATGCTTTATACTCAGTTAGTCAGATTCTGTCTTTCTTTACCCAGTCTTGAAAATATATATTTTAATTTAATTAATGGAAACTAAAACTATAACGTAAACTGATCTCTATTTGCAAGGTATGTATCTTCCATTTTAAGAAAAAACATTTTGAAAAAAAGTTACAGGGTACAAATTCCCTTCTAGACAAATTTCATGCATCGTTCACTACCTTAAGCCCCCTGTTATTAATCCTAATTCCAGGTAAAATTCAAACAGGAGGCAGTCATTCCCATTTTAAAGCTTACAGACTACTATTAAAAGAAACAAGAACTCCTGCCAACTCTTGGTCACTCTACAAAAAGAAAATCATTACAGACTAAAATGAGCTGGTTTTTACTACAAAATTTTCCATTTATACTGGCAGTTTCCTACAAGTAAGTGTTCATAAACAATGTCGATGATGAGCAGTATGATTTTCAGTCAGAGGCTGACAATTTGCATCAAATTTTGAGGACCAGCAGATGGTGCTATTGCAGACGGCTATCTTGTTTGGTTTTGTTTAGTTGGGCTTTTTTTCTGACAAAAACTGGCCATAAGCTCTTAAAAACTGCACTATTGTCAGTCAAGGCCTGGTGTTTTTCAAAAACTGTGGATGTTCTTTCTATATAAGGCTGTATATCCAGTGGTGTTGTTTTCTTAAAGATAAGTTATGGATTTTAGTCATATAAGTAACCTGGTATTATATGGTGAAAGGAAATTGCAGTATTTGCCTTCCTGGAATGGAGGGATAGTACGCAAGGAAAAATCAGTAATTTGCTCCTGCAAAGACTACAATATTCTGGTTCTATATGGTCTAAATAATGCAGCTTGAAATTACGGTAATTGGAAGTGTTTCCTTAGGCTCTCTGAGGTCTAGAAATGGAAAAGGACTGTGCTTCCATGCACATAGCATAAGTTTTCTCTAGACAAGCAAAACACAAGTGAAACATCTCAAGACAGGAGCATCATTAAAGAAATGACAGTATTTTGACAAGTGCTGTAATTTATCAAAGGTACAAAGCTTTTTGTATGTTGGAGCAGAAATTGGTCATTAGCTCCAGTAAAAAGAAGGGAAGAAAAGGAAGAGAAAGTGGACAAAGACTTAAATTTAAAAATATAATAAAAGTTGAAAGAAAAGGAAGTAGTGACTTTTCTTGACTGATACCAAGGAAAATATAAGCCCTGTCCAAACTCTCAGAATCCCTAGTCTCAGGCACCCCACTCAGCTTTCTGTCTGTCTGTGCATTTCCTTTTTTTTCATTAGAGAACAACGTGTAACCCAGAACTAACTCTCTATGAAAATTTTGGGCAAAGACCACTGTGGAAAGCAATATATTTATTTTCAATATCCCAAAGAAGATTTTGTGTCCAAAGCAGGCAATTTGGTAAATAAGATAAAGTGCTAATAATTTTAATTGAGGATAATAGCTGGAAATTTATATGCAAAAAAATAAGGATATTTAGGTTTTAACTTTAAATTTTTCCAATCACTTAAATAATAAAATTAAATGTAGCCTGATTTATCCTAACCTTTATTCTCTCTTCTTTAACAACCAGAGAAAGATTTTTAACAAACAAATAATATTTCTGCTCAAACCAGATAATTTTATCAATTCACTTTGCACAGCTCACTGAACAACTGCTAAATAATGACAGATTTTGGCATAAGCAGATCTGGTTTAGGTCTGAGCTTTTCAATCCAGTGGAAACATGCTTAATATCCTGTCCCCAGTATTTCATAATTCTGATACAGGTACCAGTGCCTGTGTGAACTGTGTGGAAGTAGAAAAGTTCTGCCATTTCATGACTACAGACAGACATTTCCGCACCTCAGTTTTCTGTCTCTTCTCATTGCTACTTACTGCAGACATTCAGAGCAGCCTTGGTTTCAGGCATACTGCAAGAAATGAGTGATGCAGCTGGCAACATACTCCTGGTTTTTCAAGCTCTGATTGCACTCTAGGGAACATGAAACACAGGCTCATAGTAATCTTTTTGCTAGACAGTTGATTGTGCCAAAGGAGGATGGAGGAACCAGAGGATGGTATGAAATGGCCACACAATTTGAGAAAAAGAGAGTCATGCATAAATGTTTTTGTTTTAATTTTTGGGTTGGATCAGTTTGGTTTTGGGGAATCTTTTGTTGTTCTGAAAGCAATAATCTTCCTAGAAAAAAACAATGAGAAAGGAAGGCAGTTAGCACAGTTAGGGATTAAGCACATCAGAATGGCACCATGTGGTAGCAAGGAGCAAGGGTCCTTCAGTGTAATGCAGGAACCAAGCTGTCTCACTATTCATTTGCAAAGGATGTTGTCCAGTCATATGTCATCCTGTCTCTTAATGACAGCTATTGTACAACTCAGAAGTAATTTTTAAAATTTTTAATTGTTAAAGTCATCCAGGATATTCCAGAGTTGTAAAGACAGTGATATCTTACACAGATCTGCAGTATGTCATGATCACACTATATGGACTCGATACAGTGACTGAATGAAAAATTACACTCTGCTTCTCTGAACCCCACTGAACCTCCTCAGACTGAGAACAAGCCCAGGGAGCAGTGCTTTGCACCTTCTAATACAATGTCATAGATCAGTTGTAAATACATTGTCAGAAGGGATATTTAGACCATTCTCTCCACTTCAAAAAACCTGTTATTTTGCAGATGTCCCAAAGAATTACACGTAGGCAATGTCTACTCTCTGGGCTTTTATCTACATCAGCAAGTTTTGCCACGTTACACTTCCTACCTTACATCACTACATGGTGCAAATCTGACTTTTATGCTCATATTCTTGCTTGCTTGCTTCCAACAAAAAAAGCATTTTCTGGATCCTGAGGTTTTTGGGGTTTTAAGTCCACAGTCCGTAACAGTTCTCCTCCGTATATCTGTAGTGTGAGGCCTGTACAAAAACAACTTTCTTTGGGAAAGGCCTTGTGGTAGCCTAGATCTCAGGAAGGCCAATACACTTGGCATTTCTGCATGTTTCAGGGTCTTTAGAGGGGTGTCTTGTCAGGGAGATGATAGCTGGACATAGACAGAGTGATCATTAATAAGAGTATTTATTAGAGTCAGATGTCAAGTTGTTACACTATGATATGCTTTAAAAAAATCACTAAGTGGTGTGCTATGAATAAAGATGTTTTTGTTTGTGCCTGGATAATAAATATTAGTCATATATGGGCTATTGCTGACAGTTCTCTGAGAGGAAAACCTGGATAATATTTTAATACATAATACGTCACATTGCATGCATTTTGTGTCCTTAACATTTTCACTGCATGCAAAAAAAGAAAGTGAAAGACATTGTACTCTATCATTCCATGAAAAACAAATATAGAGTTAAGCCAGACCTGTTAGTCAGATAACAAAAATATTTGAAAAATATTTCATTAACATACTAAAAGATCTTTGAAAAGCAGCAAAGGGATTTCTCATGCTGCTAAAAGAAGTATGCTGATAAGTTAAAAATTCTTAAAAACATTGAACAGTATTTTCCTGGAATTAGAAAAATAAAACCAGTGTGAGGAGAGTGCAAGCTCTTTATCATAGAATCACAGAATAGTTTGGGTTTGAAGTGACGTTTCAAAGGTACATAAGGGCCAGCTAGTCCAACCACCCTGCAATGAGCAGGGACATCTGCATCTAGGTCAGATTTCTCAGAGTCCAACCTGACTTTGAATGTTTCCAGGTACAGGGGATGTACCTTTTCCCTGGGCTTTATCCCTAGCTTATGGAAGTTCTAGCCCTCAAGGATTTGCCATACTTCATTTTATTCTCCACATGTCCAGAATGAGTTGTTAAAGACATGGATTACATGGGTTGTATTGTTTACTGTCCTAGAACACCTGCACAGCAGCAAAGAGTGAATACTGCTAGTGATGTATTGGAAGTGATAGCATGTCAGGCCAATTTATACAATTATATGCATCATTTTGAAGATTTATGGTGTCCTGGGGCACTGTCCCTTCTGCTTCTTTTATGGTCTACTCCTTCTTCTACAGGTCTTCTGTTTCCTCTCCAGTGCTGGATCCTCTCTGTTCCTCATTGCTCACTCAGTTTTCATTTGCACCTCCTGATCTGAGTCAGTATTTGAATGCTGTGAAGGGTTTCTGACAAAAACACTGATGAAGAAAGGTACCATGACTGTTCAAGGAGACAAAATTATGATGAAATCCATATACACTTCTATTTCCCCTACCTCCTTTGTCCCCTATAAAGATTCCCTTACTGATATGTAGAAGATCAAAGCATTTTTTTTCCCTTTACTTTTTAAGTGCAGAGATTTTCACCTGTGTGGTGATCTTAGTTCCCAGCCATAGGGAATGGTGTTTAAGAGGAGTTTAAAGATATAGGGAACAATTTAAGGAACTTATTACATTATTACAGTTAAGCCTGCAATTTTTATTCCTGAGAGTGTTAAGACTTTTTATTGTCCCTCTGCTACCTAATTGCACACAGAAGAGATCACCATGGATTTCACTACATGTTGGCACTGAAAAGTACCTTGGGAAAAAGATGTACATGCATTTTTATTAAAAATACTGAGAACATCTACTAAAGTGTCCAGGATGTTTGTCTATACGCCAACAGACACCCTAACATAAGACTTGGGTGTGTTTCTGCTGCTTAGCAACACACGCCAGAAAAGCAGTCCTCTTTTCCTGCCCTTGCCTCTGTGCCAAATATATTACTTTCAACTCTTTCTCAGCATGTCCATGAATGGTCTATTTGGGACCAATACACTATTTTAATATATTTCTTTTTTTAGAAGAAGCACAGGATTGGTCATCAAAGCACAGATATTCAATTAGACAAATACTAATTTGCTCTTGTGTTTTTGTTCATAGTGGCAAGGCACAGCTTTGTTGGCAGGGATGCAGCTGGCTTATTACTGTTTACAGTATCAACATTTATCAGTGACTCCAAGTGTTCTGGAGCTGTATGAAAATATACCTCTAAATATTATATAAAATAATAAATAGTAAATATAAATAATAAAAATAGAGATATTTGTAAAAGGAAATGCTTCTTTTAAGAGTCCTCAGAGTCCATCTGCCCTTGCAAAACCATGAAATACTGGTCTCAGACTGAACAAAATCTCTCTGGCAAGAAATTCTGGCATCATCCACCATCCATCATCAAATCCTTCATCTTTTCTGTGATCACTTTTTTGCAGTTTCTTTCAATTCTGTACACAATGGCTGGACCACTTCAGTTTTTCTCCCTTTCACTCCTTCTTTATGTGCTGCTCTTCTTTGTTCAAAATATGACATACAGAGCAGAAGTCCAGGTGACTCTGAACTTCTGTGTTATCCAAGTCTCTTTTGAAAGGTTTAGTCCTTGAAGCGGTTCTAGTTTTACTTTTCTCAGCCCTTACCATATGGAAGGTTTGGCCCATTTCTTTACCTTTGCTCTTTATTAATCTTTTGCTTCTCAGCTTTACCATAATCTCAGTTTATTAATCATTTCTTGCAGTGACTGATGTGTCTGCAATTGCTTTATGATTAATCCTACCACTCAATAAAGCCTTTCTTAGGTTTGGCAGAAAGAGAAGGACAAGTTGGGTTTGTTATTTTTTTCTTAGACGATGACACGTGCACATAGGACATGATAATGTACAAGTAAACAAGGTGTTGTTTTCATAATGTAGAAGATGATGGACATATGAAAACTGTGAATGAAACTCAAGATCATTGTGACCTTTAGGCAGTCTGGGCAGAAGTAGACCCTGAGTAGTTATGGAGCAACAATTTTTGGGTAATTGTTAGAGCAGCAGAAACCAACATGGATAGTGTTGCAACAACGTTTGATTTGTCCTTGTTGCATGTCATATTTGTGCATGACAGAGGCAATTTATTTTATAACTGAAAGGCTTGGTTGTACCTACTTGGGTTGCATTATGTAAAGCCACATTCAAGGCTACAGCAACAAAAGTCCAGTTCTGACAAAAATTTTGATGCATAAAGGAGGGATACAACAGACAGAGCCACAATACCTGTAATATGTGCCCTTAAAATGGTGAATCATGACACTACAAAGAGCAGCCTCCCAGACTGGGGGGGTCTCACTCCCCCTGAAGTCATTCTCAAAAATTTCACTGAAGATGAATTGGACCCTACAGGTAAGAGGCCTTTGTAAGTAAATGTTAAAAATCAGAGGCGTCTCTTCAGCAGTCTCACACTGTGTGCAGTTGTTTCCTTGCTTTTCTTAATGGTCCTGAACTACTCCTGAATAGCATTCACTCAAAGCACCAGGAGGGATTAAAAAAAAAAAAAGAAGGAAAAAAAAAAGTGAAACTACAGCAATTCTCCAAACCTTGTTTATTGAATGTCAAGCTGAGAGCAGTTATTGACCCAGGGGGATTACAGTTTATTCAGGGTGCCAAGTAATTATAGAAGTGACATTAGATCATCATTTACACTCACAGTATATTCATGAATGACAATGTCAGCTAAAACAAGGACAAATGAGAAAGAACCCACAGTTTACAATATTCCTGAGAAGCATTGAACAGGGGGTAAGCAAATGAGGGTTATCTGGTCTAGTAGCTGCTCATTTCCATTGGAAATTACCACCTGCTGTTCTCAGTGGCAGTTAACACTAATATGAGAATCCCTGAGCCAAAGCAATAAACTAACAGCGAATGTTGTTTTCTGTCTTTTCACTTAGGTAACAGATAGAGGAAATTACAGAAGAGACTTCTTAAGCAGAAAGCTTTGGTACTCAGCAAATGTACTGTTTTATCGGGAAATTCTGTAATAGAGTTTTTCAAAACTTGCAGTACTTGCCTAAATTCATATGAGTTATTCATTTACAAGTCAGGTAGCAGTTGCCTTTGCATGTTTTCCAGACAGTGCTTTCCAGATTAAATTCCAAAATATGCAGACTCATCTGCTAGAAATATGAGAACTCCTCAAATTGGAAATACTCTGCTGGTCTCTGGCATCAGTATAATGTCATTGCCTTATACAGATCTGCAAGCAAAACTGAATATCCAACTCAGGAACCTTCAGTAAAAAATATCTTTTTAAAATTATTAATGTCAGAATAACTAATGGAGCTTTTGACATAACATACCAGCTTTGTAAACAGGAAGGCTGAAGGAAATTCTTGGAGGTCACTAAGATGTAGTCTCCTACTTGGTAAAATGAGATTGTTTTACAAAAATATTGCTAAGAACCCAACCCTAGCAGCTGAAAGACCAGTGAAGATAGGAGAGAGGACCATAAGAGCGTGCACAGTAACCCTCTCACTGCAGCTTGGACAGAGAAAGCTCTATTTAGCAAGGCAGCCTATCTTGCAAGAAAGAGAAAATAAAAAAGCACTCTGCTCACTTTATGATCAAAGGATATCAAGAAAAATTTTACACTGGGTTAATTTTTCAGCTTTTTTTTTTTTCTTTACCCTATCTAAAAAGAAAATCCAGTAGTTCCACTTAGGAAAGAGTACTCCTAAATAAAGCAGCACAAATTTCACTCCTCTGCTCCTTTAAATTATCATTATGTCAAATCTTCTGAAGTAAAGGCCTTTTTTTAATGGGTCCTATGGAAAACAGAAAATACTGTTGTTCTTCTGTATTTTTCTATGGCAAATTCTCCTTCTCTATCATGTAGGTTGTGGAAGATGGGTTCCAAAGGAAAAGGAAAGAAAAAAAAAAAAAAACAAAAACGAAAAAATTAAGGAAGACATAGAAGGAACAAATAAACTGGTCAGTAACTACCTTATTAGATGTATACTTATTATGTTCATACTAATTTCTGCAGGCATAGAAGCAGTTAAATGCCTACCTGAGATTTTGGAGCTGTAAATCTCTTATCTACAACCCCATTTATATGTGTATTCTGTGAACATACAAGTGTCTGTACACAATTGCACTCATATAATCACTAAACTTTTACACACTGTATGGTTTACTTGATACATTCTTGTTAAGTTACTCCTATTCTTGAAGAAAGAATTATTGTTGACTGTATAGGCACTTGTTAGGCCACACCTGGAATACTGTGTCCAGTTTTGATCTCTCCAGTTCAAAAAAGGGAGGTTGGAGTGAGTCCAGCACAAGACCAGTAAGGAGCTGAGATAATTAAAAGCTTGGTATATAAAGAAAGGTTGGAGAAATCAAGTTTTTTAATAAGAAGGCTCAGATAGACCTCAGTTTTCCAATATCTGAAAGGAGGTTAAGGAGAAGATGAAGATACTCTCTTCATGAAGATGCATGACAACAGGAGAAAAGAATATAAGCACAAGCTTCTTCAGGGCAAATTCAGTTCATGTACAAGTTCTTCACAAAGAGAACAACTGAGATTTGGGATAGGTTGCCCAAAAGAATCTCTCTGCTGCAAATATTCAAGACATAATTTGAAAACCCTAATCTGAGTAAGACCTTGCTTTCAAGAGAAGTCTCTGGCAGATGGCATGCAGAGGTTCCTTTGAACCTAGATTTTTCCATGAGTTACTATTCCTCAGGTTCCCTTATTTAAAATAGATATTAAAGTGTTTCAAATGTAGGCTTAAGCTATTTGAACCTACAATCCAAAAGCTACAGTATTTTGACTTGCTTTTTGCATGTATCCTTGGTCTGAAACAGGAGCCAAGTGGTCAGTAGTATAACAAGCAAAACTGCAGCTCGCTGCAAGGAATATTTCCAGAAGCTAAGGAAAGGGACACAGCCCTGGAAACACAAATGAAAACTGGCATGTGAAATAATCAAGTATCTGCTCCACAGTGATGGAAGAAAAGAAACTATAGTGTAGTTTCCTGGTGTTTTCATGCAGACAGTGTTTCCCTAAATCTCTTTATACCCTCAAGCCAAAGAGAAGAAATTAGAAGATATGCTTTTGCATTTAAAAAGAAAGGAAGGAGGAGGGAAGTGGCAGAGCAAAGGATAAGGAACAAGGATTACAATATGTAGCTGGAACTGAAACCCTGCTTCTGTTTTCAAGCAGATGATCACACACCTGCCTATCTTTTTAAACATAAACATGTTTTGGGGTGGCAATAACTATCAATGCCCAAACCAGCATCAAGAACATGAGGTCCTTGTCAGTGTGTATCAATAACCCTACACCTAGACAGAGTGCTTTTAGCTTGTTGCATGTATTTCAAGTGTTTTCTGCTGTTGATGATATGTGTTGCATTAAAAAAATGTTTAAGACTCTAAAATATTACAAGAATATAATACATGAATTTTGTCCAAGTGCTGTGTTTTGTTCAAAAGACAGCAGGATTCCTCTTATATTGAATCTAACACTGTTTCTATGCTTGTAAATGTTGCCCATCACAATTAATTAAAAGACAAAAAACATCTCATAATGAGACAATTTGGAATCTTAACAACTGGTTACCATTAAAGCCAAGGTTCAATCCGTCTTCAAAGCTCATCTCATTTGTGTATCTGATCTCAGGGAATAATCTATGCTTGATATAAAATTTACTATGACATGCTAACAACAAATAAAATGTTGTAGTGGACATTGAAATGGCTGTTTACGGCAATTCAAGTATTGAAGGCATTTGTACTCTGAGACTTAGATTAAAACAGTCATATTGTCCTAACACTTTGCCTAAATTCTACATTTCTCCTGCAATGTAACTGTGAAGTTAAGTTAGAAAGAAAAACATCCTCATTGCAGCATAATTCTGACACTTAAGAGCTCATCTGCCTCACACAATGCAACAGTGAGAGTGATATGTGTGCAAAGCTGTTGTAAAAATATAGGTTTATTTTAATGGATGTAGGATTTTACATTACCCTTGGCTACAGGAACTTAAACACAAAAGAACAGTTCCTTGTGTTGGAATTACAGTGTTAGTTAAACAATAACCCCTCAATGAAAAACAGTTAAAGTCTCAAATTCTCTTTTTCTGACAGTGCTAGGAAGGAAGTCCATTACCTTCAGCAAAGCTGAATAAAATACTTCTCTTACAATATTTTTCTACTTTAAGGAAAAATGCAATAACATCACAGTTTATAAGCCAACATTGTTTTCCAGCTGGAGTAAGAGGAACAGGGTTATGTTCTGGAGCAGGCTGGTCTCTAAAATATTCATGTTTTCATTCTGTTTTCTGACAAACACCATGAGCACAAACAAATCACCATTTCTGATAGGAACAGAGATAGTCTTTGCAAACAGACTTCACATCTGAAAGATCAGTATTTTATTGTGGGAGTTATTTTATACAAATACTCTTATAGCAACAAAACTATGTGAAAATTTGAGGGCTTTTCCTCTAAATCCAAAATTTATATTAATCTTAAATCAAATGAACTTACATAGTTTAGTTACATAGAACTCAGTGAAGTAACTGATTCTATTTCCTATTTCTGTTTCTCAACTAAATTCCATGATCAAAAACTTATAATTTTTTGGTTAATCTAATGGGAAATTTTTAGACTATTATGTGCAGTGTTCATGGATTCTTATGAAGCCCAAAAAAGATAATCCATAAAGAAATTTCGGAGACATAAGTTTTCATGCAACTGTAATGTATAGCCTAAATTTCTACAATCTCTCTTTCTACTGAAAAGACAATCCTGCAAAGAAAGTTTAATATTATTGGCTCAGTTTCTGCTGCTGAGTGTCTGATCACAGCTTCATTCTTCATCAGCCAAGAGAACTGCTTTGTTATAATCTTTAGGAGTGCAAGATATAAAACAGCCATTCTGTGCCGTATTCTCATTTAAAAGGAGCAAATGCCAGCAGAATGGTTCCACAGGATAGTATTTCCATGACCACTTGTTTACTGTGCAGCTACAGGTTTATGTGAATATTCCTTTAGGTCATATGTATTGCACCTTATATATTTAACCTGCTACAGGGCAGATATAAAATCAGACATGCATTTCCCAGCAGTTTGGCATACAGGTCACACCTACTCCTGTACTTCAACAGGTAGATCAATTATTCAGTGTAAGAGGTAAGTTACCTCATAGAAATCCTAATTTTGAAGGTGTTTGCACTGCTACATTGCAGTAGAAAAGTATTTCTATTTTGATCCAAAAAAGCTAAAGTTTTGAGCGATTGTGTGTTTTGTTTGGGTCTGAGAGGATGCTTGTTTTCTTTGCCTTCTGAGTGTTGAATGTCATCATACTTGCAGGTAAAAATTGTGGCTTAAAAGTTCTGTTTTGTTTGATTGCATGACAGTGCTGTACTTATTTAAATAAAACTCACTCATATATCCTGTCATAATTATACAGAGTTATTCAAAGCTCTCAAAGCTCCAAGGATTGCATGGGCTTTTTAAATTTCAGTATAATATATTGTCAAGATTTATTGCACATTATTGTATGTGTTTTTTAAAGTTTGTTTCCATGCTATCTTTAATCACACAAGAATGGGAAAAAGAAATAGTCAACCCTTTTGTTTTAAGAAATGGCATGTACTGTAATATTTGGATTTGCTTTGTCTTCTGAAATGTATAAACACAGACAAGTCAAAAACAGACTAATTCATTTCATTATGTTGTTTGACTTAGTCTCCAAAAGCAGCTTACTTTATAAAGCTTATCTGAAGAACTGATCAGATCTTATAGTAATTTGTGCCTTCAGAACAGTGAATAGTGATGTATTAAAAAACTAAATGACACATTGTTTTCCTAAAATGTTTGCATTTGGCTCAGTGGGTCTATTAAGTGTCTGAAAAGACTTTTGACATCTTCTTAGAAGCCTTGTCTCCTTTTTTTATTTTTTTCCCCAGAAGCCTTGGCCTTAAAAGGACTTGGATTGTCAAACCTGTTAGACTGGTAGAAATGTTCCAAAAATAAACTTACAAATGTCAAATATTATCAAAAGTAGTACTATTTTGGGGAGAATATTGCCTAACTAAAATAAAACTCATTCCATTGCTGTCATATATTTGTCCAGCCTTCAGCCTTTCGCTGGGAACATGCTGCACAAAGGACATCAGATGAATCAGAAAGCTTTATTTATTTTTCTCCTGTCTACCTATATAATTGAGAAAACCGTGAGATAAGGAATCCCACAAGGATTACGGAGGATGAGGTCCTAAAGTCTTGAATTCTTTTCTCTATTTTTTTTTTGTTTGTTTTTTAAAGTCTGATTGCTTTCCAGAGTTTTTTTAGTGTTTCTTGGAATGCAAAGACAAAAGAAACATTAAGGAAAATCTCATTAAAAAAGCCAAATAGACAATTCTGTCATTTTCTTCTTATACTGAAAAAAAAGGCAAAATTAATATTTTTTATATTGTTGAGGGGTTTTTTTGTTCCTTCTTATCCAAAATAATTTCCTCCTCTCTAGCCATATTTCTAATTGTTTTTTTAAGATATATCATAGCCACCAAATGTGCTTTGACATATCCATATTCCCTCTTAATTATCTGTTTTCGCTGTCTGCAGATAACTGATTCTGATATTTTGGGCTTTTTTAAAAGGCCTTTTAAAACTGGCATTTTAGTGCTAATGAGTCAACAAAGAGAAAAGTGTCTGTGGCTCTCAAAATACTGTGTTCAAACAAACTGGTAGCGTTAGAAAAAAACAACCTTATCAGATAAGTATTAACTGCACATTAGGGAACAGCTGAAATTATGGGTTTGACTTGTGGTTTAGAGAAATTTTTCTAGAGACATAAGGGAAAAATCTACTCACCTGGCTCTGATTCTGCAAGCAAGGAAGGAGGAAAGAGCTGTTCCTCTTTTTTACATCACACAGGCGGTTAAAATAATTTTTCATTTATAGTTCCATCCTATACATAAAAAGCCACAAAATGCAATAGGAAGCTTCATGAATATATCTTGGTTTTCTAGAGCACAGTGGAGGAGTGCCAAACCCAGATTGCTTTTAAAAATACAAAATCCAGTCTTTCTTGTTTTCAGTTCTGCACTCTTCCCTCATCTCCCTGCCCCCGCAAAAAATCCATGAGATTTAAAAATAGTGCTATTTTTCTTTTTAAAATTTGCATTGCTTACTGAAATCTCAGAGTTTGTCTTCACATTTTTCTCCACACCAGGAGCTCTGAAACCTTAGTGGTGTTTTCTATTTTAAAAATAGATGATCACTTAACTGCAGGAATTGCAATTTAGAGGGAGCCATGGGCACTGTCCCTGTCTCAGCAGTGAAGTGAAGCAGGGCAAGACCTGTCCATGGAGGGAGTCAAGCGGTTCCCTTCTCTTTTCACCCCATTGCTCAGCAGGGAGAGACCTCTGCTTTCCACTGATTGGAAGGGAATGAGGCCTCAGACTCTACTTCTGAACAACTTCAGATTCTGGGGAATACAAGAATTGCACTGGAGTAAAAACTTGAAGTGGGACCTAAGGCTGTGAGGATGCAAAGTGGGAGCCTCTTCCTATCCCTGGTGTGCAGGCACTTCCCAGCCTCACTGCTTCCTTCTGCAATTGGGAAACAACCAGCAAATATCACCTTCTTTGTGGGTAGATTTTACCAGACCTTCTTCTTTTCTGTTCTCTATTAGGGGACTACCACATCTCTAGGGTAAATCATAATATGGGACGTCATCTACCTATTTATCTTCTTTCCTAAGCAGAGAAATTAATTCTGAATGAATGCTGGATGTGCTGGTTGTGATTTTTTTTCCAACCTATCCCTCAAGAATAATAATAATAGTAATAACAACAGCATTAATAATAATAGTTTTTGTCATCGTCATCATCACCACCACTGCTACTATTATTACTGCAACTACTGCTACTACTACAACAATAATACATACTTAGTTTCCAAAGAACTTTCACAAACAATACTGCTCTATAAAGACAGCTCTATAAAAATGTGTTTACTTTTGGGCTTAAAAGCAGCAGCCGAGCAGTAAATAGAAGAGAGTCTGGTGGAGGAAGAACAAATTTGGTATGAGAAAACTGGGATAAACTGCAGTCTCTACAAAGAGAGTCATGACATTTGTCTATCTTACTAGAAAGGTTTCACCTTAAAAGCATTCTGGAAATTTAGTATAGCTCAGAAGGCTGTAAAGACCAGGTGGAATTTACAGGGATTTGGATATGAGGTGTTAGAAAGTCTGACCATCCCAAAAAACCTATGCATTTATGTCACTAAACAATGCCCTGTGGACTTGGATTGTTCTTGTATGGCCCTATGGCCCTTAAAATATTGACTTCACCTTGCACTGAAGTCAGTTTGTCATCAAAGAGCTCTGCTGAACTCTGTGAGGAGTTGGGTCTTTAACAAACCTAAAGTGGACCAAGAAAGACAATAGTTTACCTGACCCAGTCAGGGATTTCACTTGGTGTCAGATCTTATTTCTTCATTTCCTTGCTGAGCATCTCTCCACCAGCTCCTGAATGATGCAGGCAATACTGAAGATTTGCTGGGGTAAACCAAGTGAACTAATTCCCATGGGAGGTTGTGGTGAATAGTTGGTTCAATAACCCCACCTGAAGTAAATCATGTCTTTGGCAGATTGAAGTGGAAAGAGTCGTCTGGGTTATTAGAGACAGCTACCTGCACTCATAGGAAACTCATTCATTTATTTCCTTTCCTAGACCAAGTAAAGTCTATCTTAAAGTTAATTAAGGTTTCCTTTGTGAAATCTATATAGTAAAATATACCACTAGGAGGCTATTCCTGGGGGCTTTTTTGCCATTTTTCACTACTTTCATCTTCTTAGTTATGATTTCCTTCAGTTCATGCTCATATTTTGGTTATTGTTGAATGTTGGCTTAAAATGTCGTGGTTCAGTTTTCCCTGATGATAGATGTGGAAAAGAAAAAAAAATCCTTCTTCCTGCACCTGTGATTGTGTACATAATTTTTTTCTCAGTGTAGAAACTGAGATAACTAATTCTTCCTTAAACATTCAAAAAGTACTCAGAAAGTCTTTTTTTGTTTGTTTTTTTGCTTCTGTTTCAAAATTAGATTAGCAATTTTCATATCCAAAATTTTATTTATCAAGCTCTCCCTTTGGAAAGAAACCTATTAAAATGCAGCAAGGATCCACAGTAATCTTTTCAATCCAGACACTTTCAGAGCATGTAAAATGTATACATGCATGTACATTGTCTGTATAGAGGTTTGTGTCTTTGTTTATCATGTTATCTGCTGCGCTATAATCATTTTTCTGCATTAGGTTTGTTTGGGGTTTGCTTTTTGTTCTTTTTTTTGTTTATTTTTTGGAGGTTTTTTTGTTTGTTTGGGGTGGTTGTTTGCTTATTTTGTTGGGGTTTTGTTAGTTGATTTGTTTGTTTGATTTTGTTTTGGCTTCTTCTTTTCTGAAGACTCTGTAAAAATTGAAAGAAAACTACAGTTCTCTGTTAGTACAACTTTTGCAAAAGGAGATGTATGCTTGAGAGAGAAGGCTCCAGCTCTCAGGAGGCTTTGTTTTTATATTGCTGAACATACAGAGCACAAAGAGAAGGATCTGTCCTCCCATATATCTTTTCACTCCCTATGGGGAAAAGAGAAAGTTTCAAATCATCCATTTAGCAGCCTGCTCAGTCATTTCTTAACTTTTAAGGGGCCAGGAAACAAAGGAATTCAAACTCGTTCATTTGGAAAAGCTGATTAATACTTTCACTGATTTTGAAGGGAGAAATAATCCACTGAAAAGAAATGGGGTGAATTTGGAGATTCTTACAATCAAAAAAAGAACCAGGGGACACATGAATTCTCAACAGCTACTGTAATCCCAGGCTATTAATAATGGGTGAAACTGAATTTGCTTGAATTTAAATTAGCTTAATGTGTTGTAATAAATAGTTATAAATTTGAATAAGCAACTGTGTTATACTTACTACACTATTTTTTCTTAGTGAAGGAGAGAAAGTCTTTTGTGCCAGTGGAGATGATCTCCACAGGACATACTTTACCAGACCTCATTATTCTACTGAAAACTTGGACAGAAATGCCTATTTATTTGAGGGCAGTTCCCAGCTTCCTTTTAATCGCCAACATATCCCCATTGTATATTGACCCTACTTTTGTTTTCCTTATTCTTTTCTTCTTTATATAGCTGAAATAGCTTTTACTTGTTAAATCAACCTTTTCAAGATCTATCTCTTCCCTCATGGAGTTGACAATCTCTCTTTTTAAAGTCCTTATAGACTTCCTATTTATTCTTACTCTCTTACAGAAGAAGTAATTTGTCCAGTTAAGTCTAGAAGTCTTTCCTCTATATTTTTCTGCCTTACTTGCAGTAAAAACGACATTTTTGAAGGTCAATACCAATAATTTTCATTATTCTTTCTTTTTTTTTAAATTCTGATTTGTCCAAATAAAAAGATTAATTTTCTCCTACTTTGTGTGTTTCTTTCTAGTTAAGTTAATCAACACGAAATTCAATTTTAAGTAGCATCTTCCTTACTTCTCAGAAATAACATTTGTATTAATTCGTGGCTNAGGACTGATGGGGAACCATCTGGACCCATGGGTGGTGATATCTTTTTACTTGACCCATCTCTCATTCTTTTTCCCTCCTACCTGCCCTGCCTCCCCCCACCCCTTTCCTATTTCTTTTTGCCTCTCGTTACCTCACACTTACTATTTAATAAAATCTATATTATTGACTTGGCATACGGTCTTGTTTGCACTTTTATTTAGGCAGAGGCATCTCTCTAATAGTCCTAATAATTGGACCTTAACAAGCAGAGACAAAATCTGATAGAGGAATGTTTGGTTCTCATTTCCAGCAGTGCTGAGCTAGAAGCATTCACTCTCAAATCCCTCTAAGGAAATGCAGAATTTTCACTGAAGACACAATAGCCACAGTATTTATTTCAAAATGCCTTTAACCCATATCCAAGTCTGTCTAAAGGTAACTTTATATTCTAGTCAAATCTAAAGGTCTGTAGAGGGCAA
>VXBB01006392.1:53505-64824 GCA_013399915.1 Illadopsis cleaveri
GGGAAGGGGGATTGTTAATTTTTTTTTTTTTTTTTAATAACTAAAAATGGGTTCCGTTAAATGAATGCAGTTGTGCCGTGAATAAGGGAACAGTGAGCTGAATATAATTACAAGCCACACAGCAGACAATGTGCATCCCACAGAGGAAGATGGTAACATGGAAGGGCTACAGCATTTTTATCTTACCTAGCAATTGTCAGGTTTTGGGCTTCATGTTACTAATTTCTCTTTCCACATCTCACCCCTAGTCTTATACAATGGATAAGAACTCAAAGAAAATGCTTTCTCCTTAGACCACATAATTTTCTTCAAGAGTCTTATACAGGATAAAGGGTAAATAGAGTTCATCAGAGATAACACCAGAGCACTGAAAAGAGAAGCACCGTTTTCATGTAAGGTTTTCTTCCTCAAACAGCATGGCAGCAACTTGGAAAATACAGTGATGTCAGGAGGCAGGGAGGAGATGTGTGTCCCCATATTTGCAGCAGGTTGGCCTCATGTTGGATAGGTGAGCTGCCAAAGGTTGATCACACAGAGCAGAAGTGCAAGTGACTATGCAATTGCAACCCTATTACACTAATGAGAACCCAAACACCACCTTGCTTGGAAACTTGCAATTATTGCTGCTGGATCAGGCCCCAGAAATGTTGCTGATACAATATACTTTAAATTACATGTTTATGTTCCAGAAAATGGGACCTCTGGAGAAAACACTGAACTGACCTTCAGACCATAAACCCATGTCCTCTTGCCCTTAGTAGTGATGGAATTGATCCCCAGAAGCCTTTTTAATCTTACTGTTCATTTCACATTTTACTCTTTCTCCTTTTGAGAGCTATGGGATAACAAAGAAGATTGGAGAAGATTGGAGGTGAGACTGCTGGTAAATAACTCTGATTTTTAAGAAATTAGTTTTGAAAAAAAAAAAAAGAAAAATTACAATGAAAAGGGATAGCTCACCTTTCTGTGTTTCTTCTGTACTGAAGGAAAACCATAGCACTCTCAGCCTTGGACATCCTAAGACAGTAAGAATCAGCTCAGCTCAGCTCAGCTGAGCGCAGTGCTACTTCACCAGCAAATGATTTTTTTTTTCCTGAGCCCTAAAGTGCACAAATTCCTCCTTTGTCCTTTCCTTCATTTTCCTCATGCCTGTCATGAGATTAATCTCTTATGCTTCTTTTTCCTTTATATCTCATTGTCTTGTCAAATTGACGTGACAAGTGCAATATTTCAGTAACCAGTAACCATAATTTTGCTTATTATGCCTAATTTTCAAGTGCTTATTTGTGGTTTTTTCAAGGCACATGCAAAGTTTCCATTCCTAGAGGTGGGTCAGGAAAAAAAAAAATTGCTTATTCTTTTTATTTATGAAGAATTTGAAATCTACTTGACTCTTAAGGGAAGCATATCTTCAGATAAATGTAGCACTTTTTTTCTTCTAACCTCATATTACTTTTGGAATTATGAATAAATTCTCTCTCACACTGATTCTGAGCAGTAAAATCAAGAAAAGAAAGATGAGATCCTTTAGGAAAAAATGATAGCGATATTAAAGCTTTTTTTGTCACCCCGGTCCCTAAATTCAAGCCCATACCAGTGTTCACCGGGAGCAAAAGCAAGCAGCAGTGATCTACATGGAATCACCACAAGAATGGTATGCACAGCTAGTAGGGAGTACTGTCCTAGCTAATTAGGCTTCCCTCTCATCTGGGCTAAGTGCACACTAAATTTATGTCCCTAAGTTATTTCCAGCTCTAGAACTAACTTTTCAAGCCAGTTTGGAGAATTCTGTCCCATGGTACCTTGCACAGCTTAAGTACTGCTTGCAACACCAAGGTGTACAGCCAGATACCATCTCCTTGCTCTTCTACTTTAGACATCATCATTCAGCCCTTTGGGGAGTTTTTGAAAACCTATGCTTGGGAATGCTGCAGGAAATCAATGGAACCACCTGTTAGGCTGTCTCTCTGGACAGAGCCTTACACAAGGTGTGCTCCTAAAATGTAAATAATAAATAAAGTTCTTTCCCTGTGGGCTCAGTTGTATGACCTACTAATGTAAAAGTGGTTTTAAGGATGTCTTTGTTGTGTATGTTGTTTAAAAATTATATATAGACTGTCTTGAAAGGCAATGTTGCAGTTCAAAACTAGTCTTAGCCAATACTGGAAGTGGTTTGGGGTTTTTTTGGACCTGAATTTAGCTTTGTCATCAAGTTAACAAGTANCAATGTAGAAGCAGAAACATATTTTTAAAAAACACGATTGAAAAGGGAGATTTTCTCCTAAAAAATTACTATTGAAAGTTTCTTGCCGCTCTGACTAGAGTTCAGCATTTTTATCCCTTTTCCTGGTACCAGTTGCTAAGATTTATCAAAATATAAAGCAGACTGTTATTGACATCAGAAGTGGTGAACTCCAGCCCGAAATTGTTGCCCAAATTTCAGTGAAATCTTTGGCAGTGGCAACTGTATTCAACTCATAGTACATAATCTGTACAGAATAAGTAAACTTGCAAAAGTATTTATGGGGTCCTTTTGAATTCTTGTTTTCTGCTAGTGTGGTTTAAAATGCCAGGTAATGTTGTGGAAACCAATATCACCATTTCACTGAGGCTCTAAGCAATGTTTTATTTCTCGTCTCTCAGTTTTAATGAGAGCATGCTGCTTGTTGTTAATAGAGCTGAGTAAACAATCTATGTACATTTTATTCAATTACTTCTTTTTCTTCTTATGGTAATTACCTATGAGCGGACAATGATTGCTACCATTTGTTTGTTCCTCCCAACTACTTGCTGATTATTCTACTCAAGCAACTTGTAGCCTGTGTTATTGCAAACTGACTGCTTGCAAGTACCCCTTTGGGTATTGGTGTTTGGTTGCCTAAAGCCAAGTACTTGCTTCTTTTCCATGATTGGATGATCTACTTTGTCACAAAAGACACTCTATTTAATAAATTTATAGCATCATCCAGAAATATGCTCTCTAGAACAACAAAGTGGAGCTACATCATGGTGATTGAAACCTACATATTAAATGCAATCTATTTCATGAAAAAATAAATCCTGATAAATATAGTTATTCCAAAGTTGATATACCACTCTCTGCGCAGACATTTATTTAATTTTGTTGTTGGCATTAACAATTTAGAAGTGTTTCCTCTAGCCAGGTTCCTGTCAAGACAATTTCAATTGTTATTAGGGACTGCAAATTAATTCATAATAAGACATTTAGCATTTGGTATTGTTTTTTACTGGATTGTAATGTTGCTTTTTAGTCTCTGGGTTCACTTTACATGGAAAGTGCAATGGACAAACAACTATGATTTGCATGAAAGCAAATACACATCTGAAAATCTTTTCAGGGCTGCTATCACAGTAAATCTCTTCTCAGCCTTCTACTTATTGTAAACAACTTAATTTTTTACTATCTATAAGATTAACAATTGTGCAGTCCCTTTTTTGAAACAACATTCTGAGCTATGGAAAGTTAATTTATTCCAAAATCACTAACCCATTTTTAAATTACTTTGAAACTGAGTCATATCTGAAATAAACTGAAGGCAATCTGGATGACTTGGATCCTTAGGAGAGCGTCCTGTGCAGCCTGGCAGAACTGTGTATCAGTTGCCACTGTCAAGGTCATTTCTTTAGAGTCAGCACCATTTGAAACAGGTGGCTGTTGATCTTTTCTGATAATACAGCATATAATTCCACATAGATGTTTAATCTAATCTACCATGAAATCACAGCAGTAATTAAGCCATAGACTAGAATCTTTTTCTCAGAGCTCATTTTTGCTGGTCAAATCTGGTTAATGGCTGAATAAACTTATTTCAGTTCATATGAGTTTCCTGTGTTTTTCATTATTTCATTAACCTGCTACCTAGTATTTAGGTTCCTATTTTGCCTCACAGGAGATTCACAGGTCTGTCCTTTCAGTAATGGACTGTGCTGATTGTCAGAAGGCAAGGAAGGGCACAAGGGGAGTTTCTCGGTAGTGGCTGAAACAGAAACATATCTAACAAGATACAGAAATTACAAACTGCACAGACAGACTATGATGCAAGACCATGGTAACTCAAAATTGTTTTACAAGGGTCTGTCAGCTAAATAAGACAATGTGAAATAACCTGTCCTCCCATAACATTTAAGCAAAAACAGTAAGCTAAATAAACATCCTAAAACCTTTCACATTTAGTACTTGTCACATTCTCTACTTCAACCCAAGAAGATATTTAAGTACAGCTCTAGTTTCTGTTTCCAGATCTGAACCTCTCCTATACTGTAACTGTGACTAGAGCATTTACCTTTAGATTTCAGTTTCTCCAGCTGTAAAAAATGTTTGTCTTTATTACTTTTAAGATGCTTGTATACTAATGAATGAACCTATTCATAAGTCACTGAATTTTGACTACTATTTGACATCCATCTGGACATTCTGCTTGTAGCATACCTCTGGAGATGGAAAAGATTGTTCTTTTTCATTTAAGAAAATGAAAATTGGGCCAGATTTTGATTTTAATTTTTCTGCTGTGTTATTTTGAGGTAGAAGGCATAAATTTGAAGTTTTATGACATAGGAATTTGGATGTTTGAATCATCTATAATAGGAAGTGATTCATAGTATCTGGGATGATCTAAATAAAACATGAATGGGAAGTTCACTTTAAGGAGTTCTGTGTGGTTTTAAAAGCTGAACCAAGTATTCCCTCCCCAGAAAGATGATATCTTGGTCATACATTAGATGCCAACAGCAGTCCCATCAGAATGTCCTTTACCTGATGGATACTAATGAAAAAGAATGAGAGGCTAATGTCAAGCCCTGCAATGTTGTTGAAAGAAACAGAAATTAACAGAGGCAGCATTTCTGAAGCAACTTTTGACTTTTGGTCCCACTAGATTTTAGACGGAAACTTGGGTCATATCTTGGGTTTCATTGTTTCTATTACCAGAGATTTCAGGTTAGCAATATGTGAGAAAATATACTGTTACTTACACATTACCTTTGAAGTGGAGATAATGTTCAATGACGCAAGACCAAAACATGTCTTATCATGCATTATGCTTTGCTGTTACTCTCATTATTGCTGTGTATTAATTCTTCTCAGGAAAGTTTTGGTTTTCTTCCCAGATGCTGCAAATTCAGGTGGATTGTTGCAGTCAAGAGCTGATTTTTCAAGTTTGTTATTTTGTTTTTAACAAAATAACATCTTTGCTATTACTAATCTTTGTTTTTAATCCTTATCAAGCACTAACTTACCAGAAATACTAAGTCTCCTCAAACACAATTCAGCTGAAAAATCAAATGAACCTGGGTTGTCATGTTCTAAGTTACAAATGTAAGGAGTCATAATATCTTCAGAAAGATAAAAAAATAAAACTCAAAAAACCCCAAATTGTACATATCACAATAACCATAAAGATTGACTTAAATTGTCTAAATAATACTATAGTGGAGAGTTTTGTATGACTATATCCTACCTTTGGCTTTTTAAGACAGTTTAAATTAGATTGACTGTACCTGTCTATTATGCTCAGGTATTCTCTATCTTGAAACAAGGGCAAAAAAATGCTTAAGAGATGGATGTCTATAATGACCATAACTCTTAGGAAAGTAGGTAAAATTTTTTAAATTAAACTCAGAACTCTTTGCTGTTTAATTGCCTTTATAACTTTTAACTGAAATCAATTTTTAAACACTATTTCTCCAAGAAAGTTTGAATGGGTTTTGTTATTATATATGTTTATGCATGGTATGTATGTGGGAACATTATCTAATTTCTGCAGAAAGAGAAGTGTAAGAAAAAGTCTTCACTGTGGAAGAAAAAATTTTGGTTTGTTTTTCAACATGAACTGTTAAGCATTTTTCTTATGAGATGCTGAAATATATCATGTGAGTTATATTTCAAGTTTATTGCTGACCTCAAGAGGTTGAATACTCAAGTAGATGTGGACCATTCATGAGGCTCTTGAGATAATTGCAAAATATGCCCTTCCTCTCCAAGGAAGAGGAGAAATAGAATTATGGAGCGGAAAGTGATATGCAACTAAGGAACCTTCTAAAAAAACCCACTCACATAAATTTTCTTTATACTTTGCCAAGACATACAAAGCACAACTCCTGTGAAGTTCTACAGCTCATCATAATTTAAGAGACAACAGTTTTGATAACGCGGTAAGTCATATACTGAAAGTTCAAGGTTACGGAAGGGTTGCTTTTGAAATGCTGTGGCTTTCATCTACAAGAAACACACGAAGATGTTATCAACTAGGCATTGTCTGTGAATGTAGTGACGATGGAAGAAAAACATGATTCTATTTTTTTCATCTGAGGGAGTTGCATTTTTTCATTTTAACTCAAGACAGACAGCTGAGTATAACGTAAAACCAGAGGCACACATTTAGAGTCTATTCAAGTCAAGGTAAAGATCTATAAGGATTTCAGCTGTGTTCTCCTTGAAGTCAGTAGTAAAATTCCCAGTGGTACAAATTTGCTGTCAAATAATTTAGCTTTAAAACAAATGTGGTGTAAGGAAAAAAGAATACATCAAACAAAAAAAAAAAAGTGACAGGTGTTTTCAAAACTGAATGGGGCAGCATTGCACTGTCAGTTAAAAAGACAAACAGCAAGAGATCCTAGCCACTAATTTCTAAGTGCTTTTAAGTATAGTGAGGTATCAGAGTCAACAACAGATTGTTTTCCTATGAATGAAACAACTAAAGTGGCTTTACAGAGGAAGTCTATAGATCCAAATATTGAGCATTAATAGAGCAAAACAAGTTATTCCTTTCTTGCCACTCCCTAAGCAAACTTCAGTTAAAATTATAAACAAAACTCACTGTTTTTAAACTATAAAGTCTTGATATATAACAGTAATAGCATAGCCCTGACTCTAAGTGTGGCTAAAATCCTCACAGGGCACAGCTGCAATACACTGTGAATATCTGCTGAGTCTCCATTACATATACCTACAGCTAATTATTTTGTGAGATATATTTTCTTCACATTATTATTATTATGCATATTCTGTTGCTGCTGCCTCTCCTAGCAGGATGGCTTGTGGTGCAGCCACACCAGGGAATCTGTCTGGGAGGAAAACTTACGCTTCACTTGAAAAACCAGATGGGGTCTCATTTAGTAATGCATTATAAGGTTTACTAAGCATGCCTGGGTTTTTTTCTGAGCAGGGCACTAAGGAAAAATTCAGACAACTTTCCTAATCTTCCATTCAGAACGGTTCCGTTCAGAACAGTTTTCCCTACTCTACACAGATTTTAATTGGAAAAGGGCTTAGTTAATGCTGCTTCTCTGTGTCTTCTGGCAAGATGCAGGTGCTGAAGGCCAGATTGGGATCTCACTGTGTTCTAAGTTATGTTACTGTGTGCTAAAAACCCCACTCTGTTTGTTTCCACAGGTCAGGAGTAGAACTGATATTGCAATTCTTGCCTGCCAACAGACTAATGACGAGAACTGAGAGGTGGCCATGCCCAAGGCGAAGGGCAGGAACAAGGTGCATGAGGGGGTTCTCACAGTCAATTCTTTGAGGAGGATCAGCTCTTTCTACTTGTCAGTTTTATTAGCTCTCCTGACAACAGTAACCACAACAATGGCTACCAAAGACAAAGACGTATTATTTACAGACCATCGTATCCTTTGAAGGGATACAAGCCTAGCCCTGACAGCAGATCACTTAAGATATATCTCTAAGACATGGGTTGAACCACTTTCAGAAATGAATCACGAAAATCCTCTGTCCCTACAGGTACAGCAACAGGCAAAAGGAAAACTTTCTGATTTTCTAGGATTTTCTAGGAAGTTATGGTGTTTGGGTGCATTCAATATTCTGAATTAATTACTAATAACTTTCTTGGAGGTATTTATCAGCATACTCAGTACTTTAAATCTGTGCTGCTTTTGCTGGATACACTCCTAAGTGAGACCTTTGGGTAGTATAAACTGCATAGCTCCAGTAAAATCTATGAAATTACAATGCTTTACATGAACTGAGAGTCTGATAGCTGTGCGCAATAAAATAAATTTAAGTTCTCTAACAGAATTGGCTTCACTCTTAGATTCCAGTTTCTGCAGTGAAAAGATTTCCTATTATGAATTCAGGTTTGGCTCACAGCATGTATTTTATATTGCTCACTTAAATTTGTGGTTCCAATTAATATGTCTTCTGGGGGGCTCATTTGATGGCAAATCTGTGCCTGGTTTCACCTATATCAATAAACCATGCTAAATAATAATAATACACTTTTTTTTCTGCCGCAACAGGCATTTTGTCTCCTTATATATGCTAACAAGTCTCATGATAACCTTGAAGTGTGTGATGGAAAGAAAAACACACAAATACATTTCTAAACTAGAGGAAGCTGAATTAATTCCAACTTTAGGAGAAAGAAACTTTGATTTCATTTTTTTTTCCCCTTTGGAAAATGATCACTGATCAGTGATCCTAAATTGGTTGAAGTAAAAGAAAAGTCCTCCATTGATTACAATAATTTGGGTCATTCTTTAAAGACTTAAGCACTTAACTCTGAAAATGAGGAGTACACATATTCAGATAAATTGTCTATGCAAGTTTTGGCAAAAAAATAGCAGAGCATTTCTACAAAATAAGTCAGCCAATGCACTGTGCTTGACAGGTCTTCATATTGCAAATGCTCTTTACCTACAGAGTCCGGAGAAGTAAGTAACTCCAGAAATATGCATCAGATAGGGGAAGGTGGAAAGTCATGGAAGAGTGTCATTATCTGCCCCACCACATAGATAGCTCTGCTCATTCCAACTCCTGCTCCTCATTTTAAGTGCTGTTAGAAATTGTAATCACTGTTATCATTATATAATTTACCACACTTTACAAAATATTTAAAACATCCTGTGCCTATTCATAAATAAACAGTCCCCAGTTCACAGCTGTTTTGGTAAAATTTTCTCCAAAGACTCCTATAACATTTTTCTTTTTTCTCCAATGTTTCTTTCATAAAGAAGTGAAAAGTATTGCTTGTGATGGGCATGAAGTTAACTATCAGATCTGCTTAGCTCTGTGGAAAAGGAGTTGGACATTTTCTCTGACATTTTTCTTGTCTTCAAGAGGATTTTAAAAGTTGAGTTCTTAAGGGAGTCTGAGCATCTTTGGCACTCCTTCTCCTTTTCAATTTATAATAGACAACTGAAGCCTGTAAGGTCTTCCAAGAATTCTCACTCTTAATTTTTGATACAGATTTGTTTTCAATAAGTGTAAGGACTCCATTCTTTGCTGAGTTCAATTCCAACTCTCCCCAGAGAGTATAAAGAAATATATTAAAAAACAACATGGAAAAACTTAAGTGAAGCATTCAATTTTGACATATTAGAGAACACAATCCTAAAGCTGCAAACTTAAAATATTCATTCTGATTATAAGAATAATAATAGGAACAGCTGCCAATAATGTTGTAACTTCCACAATAATATTGAGCCACCTCCCAGCACAGTGAAAACTGTTTGACCCTCCACAGGAGTACTGATTTTTTCAATCTGGAGACAGACTAAATAGAATAGAAAAGAACTAGATCTGAAATTCCCAATTACATAATTTAAATTTAAGAAAAAGAACTGTATATATAAACTATATGACTAATTAAATAGCTATTCATTTTCTTTGTTCAAGCACAACTCAACCCACGATTGCAAACCTCCCTGATGTACAGTATGGGACAGACTGGTACAGATGAATTTCTGCACAATCTGGAGGACAATAAAGCTTGTAGAAGTGGAGATATTTGTTCATTTTACCCATTACAATATCAAAGCAAAACACTACTCAAAGTTTATACTGTGAAAGATGTTCACATTTAACGCAGTTCCTTTGTATGCTTAATATCAGTGATGTTATTCAGCTGGACACTGAGACCCACACTAAGTTTAAACTAAATCTTTTCCTTTCCAAAGCTGGTGTTTTGATAAGCTTTCTCTCTTCTGCTCACCTGTCATCTTTTTATGCTTCTGTCTACTATATATTTATCCTTTGTTTCTTTTTATTCCTTTCTGCCTTTATCTCTGCAAACTTTTGACTTTGAGACATCTTAATCTTTATACAAACTTTCCTTTATACAAACCCATGGAAGATTACTTAAACTGGCAATGTTGCCTTTAAAGGAAATAAACTAAAATCTAAGTTTATTGAAAGTTGCAGAGTATAGACATGTTAAAGAAACTCGGGATTTGCAAAGACTTTTTTTCCTTTTCATGTACTCATGCAATGGAAAAAATTTACATTGCTGCATGTCACAGATATGTCCTTTACTCCATCAAATGTCTTAATTACATAGCTTTATACATTTTAATTAAGAGCTGCAGAGGTAAACTTTCAAAACTTTCTGTTTGTAAGTCCATCTCTCTTATTTATCCAAGCAGGAGTGGTGAAAAAGACCTTTCAGGACTGATGCTATCTTCCTTCATGGAAAGCCAGAGATTTCTTCCATCTATCTAGAGTCCTTAATGTCTAAAATTTTACAGCTTTTTTTAGCCCCATCATAAGGATTTGTTTATATTAAGTTCCTTCATTTTTCCCAACCAGTAACAGCCATGTAATATGCATTATTTTTTCTGTTATATTGAAATCATTCCATACACAAAGTTGGAATTGCTCTATAAAATGCTGAAATGAAGAAAACAGCTCAATGTGTCATTTCTTGCTCATCCTATCATATCAATATTAAGATTATTAAATTGGCCCTTGCTTGGTGTAATTAGTAAAGACATTTACTTGAACCTTGTAAAGCTGGAGACCCTGTTTAGGAGACTGGGCTACAGTCATTATAGAGAACATTCTTTTGTTGCTGTGTAAGAATATTGGGTCACATGTATTTGAATTTCCCCAGAATAAATTCCTAAAGCTTTGTTTTTGCCTCAACTATAAAATGTATGATTGGGTTCTTTTGTTTGCATTTTGTTGGCAGTAGCTTTTCTCCTGTTTTTGTTGTAATAATGGCAGAAATTTGTTATGCCCTTCATCCTAGGTATTCACAACGCTTCACTGCTGTTCAGCATGGTTTATGGTAGAAGGTAATAGGATGCCTTTAACACACTGGAGTCACAATTGCTTTGGAGCTCATGAGGACATGTACCAGGGAAGTATGCAAAACATTACTTGTCTGAATTGGTAGCATTTAGTAGACTGTATATCTTGTACATGGTACAAAAAATAATATGCAAAGTGCAAAACAGTAACAAACCAAGGCCTACATCTCTGGGCGGACATAGCTGCATAAAACAAACACATTCACTCACTCTCTTTCCCATGCACATGCAGAGTAAGACCTCTTAAAAACTGAT
>VXBB01006396.1:1667-33885 GCA_013399915.1 Illadopsis cleaveri
TTTTTAAAGGTTTTTTTTTATTATTTTTTTAAATTTTTTTTATTTTTTTGCAAAGACTCGTTTGAAAGCAGTTCGGAGAACCAGCAACAGTCAACGCAGAAACAGAACAGTAACGGAGTCGAGTTCAGAACACTTCTGGTTTGAATTCACAGTCAGAGAGGAGAGAGAGAGAGAGACACCGAGGCGTCAGGAAACGAGAGGGAAGAGAAAGCACGAGGCTGGGGTTGAATTTACACTCGGGGAGGTGCGGATGGGGCGAGGGCTCTCACGCAGGAGGTCCTGCAGAGGGGCACGGCCCGGCCCGGCCAGCGGAGCTCCTGTTATTGCTGGTGAAGTCGGACAAGCAGCCTCGCCCCGCGGGGTTTGAGGGCACGGCTTGTGGATCTGCTGGAGAAGGGAGGACTCAGCGACGTGCATCGCTTTGGGGCGAGGAAAACCCTCCCCAGCGTGGTGCCCGGAGCGAGGCAAAGGCCAGCGCGGCTCCTCTGGGCTCACAGCGATTACCAGGTCCCGGAGAGTGCAAACGAAGACACCCTGGAGGAGCCCCGGCCCCGGGCTGGGCTCTGCGGGGACACGGCTGCCTGGGAAGGGACTGCATAGACACATCAGCCGGGTCTGCAGCATTGGGTGGTGCTGGGACGCTCCTGAGCCGGCGCTGGAGCTCTGCCCCACACGTGTTCTTGCTCCTTTCAGTCACGGGAAAGGGGCGAAGGGGGATTTCTCCTCCGAGCCTGGCTCTCAGGAATGGCAGAGCCACAGTGTCCCACTGGGTGTCGCCGAAGGTCACTCCATGAGCTCGGACACCCCCGTGGCTCCCACGTGGAGAGGACCCACTGCAGGGACCTAGTGACAGCCATGGGATGGCACCAGGAGGGGATGGGTCACACCTCCTGGGTGTCCAGGCTGGTGGCCTGCTGGATGTGGGAAGCTTTGGGCTTTCTGGATACACAGGGACACCAAGCTCAGAACACTGCGGTTGTTTAGAGCCAGACTGGACCTTGCATCCCTTTCCAAAGGAGGCCAGGGCTGGAGCTATGAAGGTATTCACAGGAATGTTGGCTTGCCTGCAGGTGTCAGAGTTGGGAAGAGTCCCTTTTAAATCTCCCTGGAAAGACCTATTGCTTTGGGACAGAAAGCAGAGACTTCCTGCCGGAGAAAACTGATTTGTGAAAGAGCTGTGGAGACACAGCCTGGTCCCAGGCTCCAGACCTGGCATGATCCCCATCATTGGGAGAACCAGGGAGGAGGATTGTCCTGAAAAGATGGGATCTTGGTGCTGACAGCAATTGCACTGCCAGCATGGAACATCCTATTGAGAAGCCAACATCTGCAAACAGCTGGATTTGGTCCCAACCCCTGATACACTGCAGGGTCCTGTGTGCCCTAAAGGACCTCACAGAACCCTCAGACCCCTGTTTTTTCCAGAGGGTGGAAGGACCAGGGAGCTCCAGAGCTGGGTGGTGATGGTGTGAATCCCCGTGCAATGATCCCACAGGATTGCAGGCCATGGGAATGTCCTTCAGCAGGAAGCCAGGTTGTCCTTGGAGGTAAAGCAGGGCTGATGGAGCTGCCATGGGAATGTCAGAGAGGAGAGGATCAGTGTTCTGGAAAGCTCCTGAGGGCAGGGTTGGGATAACCCACTCTCAGTGGGGGCTGGATGTACCTGGGAGAGCACTGGGAGAG
This sequence comes from Illadopsis cleaveri, assembly GCA_013399915.1. Taxonomy (NCBI): domain Eukaryota; kingdom Metazoa; phylum Chordata; class Aves; order Passeriformes; family Timaliidae; genus Illadopsis; species Illadopsis cleaveri. Next base: position 3,351 of record VXBB01006396.1, read on the forward strand.
GCACTGACTGCTCCAGGGGGATGGGGATGATCTAAAAGGAGGCAGGAGAGCTTGGAGAGCTGCAGCAGAGGAGCAGCAGGGCACAGGCCACACATGAACAGATCTTGGGGGGCGGTCTTGGTGAACAGTAACTTTATATAAAGGGGTTCCAAGGCTTAAACTGAAGGTTTGGGTTGAATTAACAGTGAGTTGGGCTCTCTCCCATCCCAGAGATGGAGTGGAGAAGGCTGAGAATGGCTGGGGAGCAGAGGCACAGTGAGAGGCATCTGCCCAAGACCCAGACCCACCTGAACACCCACCTGCAGGAGCACAGATCTCCCACTGGCCTCCTGCAGGCCCAGGAGCCTTCATGGAGCAAAGGCAGGTGGAGATGCTTTCAGCATCCCAAGCAGGAGAAGCCAAGAACACGCTGCCTTCACCTTGGAATTTGGTTTCTCGGTAAGGAGGGTGCTGAGGATGCCCTGGGGTGAGCTGTGGAGAGGACACCAAGGGGGCAGCCAGCAGAACCACCAGCTCTCAGGATGCTCATTTTGCTGGACAATTCCCACTGAGCCAGAACAATTGGCTGGACCCTGTAGTGGTGTCTGCTGCTAACCTAGAGCAGACCTATTGCTCTGAAGACGAGAAGCATAAAGTTGCCTGAAGACAAGAGGATGAATGGCTTGGTGTGCATCCTCTCTTCTCTTCAAGAAGAAAGGGAATGGCTTCCATCTTAACTCCTAGGGACAGCCCCTGGTCCATATTCTCCACAGGAAATGTGTGGAGCCAATTGGTATGGCTGTGGAGGACACTGGTGTCACCAACTGGGGACGATCACCTCAGCCAGGAACTCCTTTCTATCCTGTCCTATCTCGCACAGGAAAGGCCCTTATGGACCTGCAAAATTCCCAGGTGGGACACGGGGAAATCCTGTCCCCTGCCAGCTTTCATTCCACTTTTCCAGCCCACACCAGCCTCATCTCTCTGCAGGAAAGCTGGGACATAGCTCTAAGCATGCAGCCCAATGTTCTCCAGAGGTCTTTGGTCATGTTGCTCGTGAGCTCATTGCCTTGAGTGAGCTATAAAGTGCCACTGCAAGGGGCAGGAGGGGAGCAGGATGATTCTTTCCATGGGCAGAGCTCAGGGTGGCACCTCTGGGAGCCACTGTCTGCATGGAGTCTGGGTGTGACACCAGACGGGCAGAGGGGACTTCACCCTTAACCAGGGGGCAATTGCAAACCTGGCTCAGGGTGACAGCAAGTATCAAAGCAGGACAGAGTGACACCAGGCTGAGCTAATCCCAAGTGGATTGCTTTCCTGGGAGGTGCTGAAGCCCAGATTCCCGCTGCAGCCAGGCACAGGTCAGGGTGCTGAGCATCCCCTGTGCAGCTCTCAGTGCTCGGCCCCACTCACCAACAGAGAAGCCACAGAGCCTTCTTGTCTCCATTTAATCATCAACATACAGAGCTGGGCTCTTATTTACATCCAAGTACACTTCTCTCTGTACAACAGTGTAAGAGCAACAATTCCATTCCTCTCTGGAGCATGGAAACCCGGAGGTGAGTGACCACCACCAGTGACAGCAGGACTGGGGCCACCAGCTGCCAGCAGACAGTGGCAGGAGCTAAGTGGGGCTGTGTGAGGCACAACAACGTGCCCTGGTTGTGGTGTTCACCCTGGGGGTGAGAGGGGAGTGCTGGAATCAGCCCAGCTGGATTGCTGGGACAGCAGTAGCAGCCAGCCTTGGTGGTGGAGCAAAGCAGCCCCACTCACAGTAGAGTTAAGACCTTCCCTGGCACCAGGATAGCCTGCTCAGCCCACATCCTCATGGATCAAGCCACTGGAGCTGATCAGTGTCCTCTGTTTGCCGTGTGGATGTGCCTGGAGCATGACTGGGCTCTCTACATGGGGGTTCCTGTGACACCAGAGCTGCTCCATGACTGCCACCACTGGCCTGGCTCTCCCGAAAATCTTGGGTCATATTGTCCAGCTGCATGTGTTGGGTATTCCAGAGCATCTCCAATGCTTGTGGACCCCATGTGTGGGCAGCTGAGCTGAGACCCTCAGGGCCACAGCTTGTGGTGGTGGCCAGTGGCAAGTTGGAGAGGATTTTGGGGGCAGGACTTGGAGAATGACGCATGACCCAGGATGTCATGCTGAATTCCACCATAGCCCCAAGGTGGAGGAGACAGCTAGGGATGGTCAAGCCCAAGTTCCATGGGGCAGGAACAATTCATCAGCCCTGCCTGAGCCTCCAAGAGACACGCTGCTAGCCTCCTTGGCCATTCCCAGGATATGTCAACCAAACACCAGCCTGGCACCCCTTGGCTGTCCTAATCCAGGGCTAAGACCCCAGAGCCTCAACAAAGCTTTTGATGAGAGATTTCATCAACTTGTGAAGGTGTAAAGATCTGGAAGGACCCAGGTGAGCTCCCACCTGGGCACAAACAGCAGGAATCCAGGTGTCCCACCATCATTTTGCTCCGTCTCTGCTGAGCAAAGGGCTGGCACAGGGGAGAGGACTTGATGAGAAGCAGCACATCCAGCTGTGGGGAGGAATCCTGAAGCACAGGAATCTTTTGTGGCAGTTTGGCTCCCAAAACCATCTGTATTTTCCGTAGCACAGGTGGGGTGGTTTTTGCAGGACAGCCGGATGCTTGGGGGATCCTGGGTGGGAGAATCCCGAGAAAGGGAAAACCAGCAGCAGAGTGTCTGGATGGGTGTCTGCAAGGCCCTGTCATCCAGGGAATGTCCACAGTCGAGGTCTCTCAGATCTGGATTGAAACTCTGGATTGATGTGATGCAGTGAAGAAGGTGGAGAGAGTGGGCCTTTCCTCTGAGGTGAACAATCTTCACAAGAACAGACACCAAACACCTGCTCTGGGAGGCAGGACAACGTGGGCTTGTCTGATGTGAAAAGAAAGCTGAGATGGTGCAAGACATCAGATCTCCAACCCTGACACTGTGGGATGTTTGACTCTGTCTGGAAGGCCTGGAGTATGACATGGAGGAAGCTCTAGGATTTGCCTGGCCAGGTGGATGTGGATGTCTCCCTGGGCATGGCAAAGTCTGCAGCTCTGTGGCACTGGCAGGCAGCTGCACTCTTTCCTTGCTGGGGTGCACAGGCTGACATCCAGGAGTGCTGGAGCATCTTCAGGATTTGCAGTAAGACTCTTCCCCACACCCATCAGGAGTCAGACCTGACCTAATCCCCCTTTTATGGCTGGTCCAGGCAAAGGGGCTTAGCCTGAGCAGCCCTGGTGTTTTCCATGAGTTTTCTTCCCCCAACTCCAAAGACATGGGCAGAAGTGCTGGGAAAAGACAGGAACTGCCAACTGGGATCTTGAAATTCCCTGGACTTGTTGCACTTTTCCATTTTCAATGGCTCCAGGGATCTCTGGCAGACACCACCAGCTCCTGGCCAGTAGCACTGTCTGATGACTTGGGCTGGTGGGACTAAGTGCAGTCTCCATTCTGCTCAGTCTGGAGCTCATCACAACAATATTCGTTCTCAAACTGAAGGTCAGGCCTGGTCATGAACAGGAGAGCTTTGGGGAGACTGAACATGGAAAATGTGCAGCTTCAGGGCTTTTGTTTGGAAGGTCTTCAGCCCCCCAATGCCTCGAGGTTCTTCCTTGGTATGCACATGAAGTGTAATCTGGCCAAACTCGCCCTGGAGTCACCTCAAAGACACTTCAAGATATCCCAGTGCCAATTCTAACTTTTCTATCTGCTCCACAGGGCAAAGAGCCAAAATCCCCACTCCTACTGATCCTTTGGCCAGTGCAAACTCCACTTGGCAACATTTTTCTTCTCTTTATTATGACTCATGACAGGAAGAACTGAGCTCACTTTGCCCATGTTATCAAGCAGAATGCCAGGTTTTGCTGCCTCGGTGACTGTGCACATAGGATTTGGTTTATTATTCTGCCAGGGCATAAGCACTTGCGTGATCTTAAGCATTTTCCCCTCTTATGACTTCTTTCATGCTCAGAGTTAGTAGCCTAATATTTTCTTGAGCTAGGCCTGCGAGTTATTATCTCCATCCCTGGAGTGTGGGATGCCCTGTGGGATGGCTGTGGGCGCTGTTTGGAATGGCAGTACTGAAGGCTGACCATTGCAATCCAGCTGTGATGCTGCTGTACCCACCTCCTGCAACTCCTGAGTGAGGCTCAAGTGCTGTTTTTAAGCAGACCCTGGACCAAGAGAGTGCACCAAGATGTCACTCCTTTGGGGACAGGGTGGCACAATTGCCCACTTTCACGGCAGATTGCTAAAGCTTCAGTTTGCATAAACATCCCATGGGTTTGGAGGCTTCCCCAAACCTCAATTCCATTGACTTTGGGAAGTAAGAGGGCTGTTGGGAAGGGAAACTAGCTCGGATTTCCAAGCTTTTTTCTTGCTGTAACCAGCTTGAGTATAGAGTAAGAGTAAGGGGACCAAGGCAGAGGTGAGAGGGTATTTCTGCTCCCGGGGTTGGTCGCAACCTGGAGGAGGAGTGGAACTGCAGAAGGAAACCACAAGGAAGTGAAAATGCAGCATGTTAAGCTCTGCTGAGCCTTCAGAGGGGCTCTTGCTGGGACATCATTCCTTGTTGGCTTCTGTTACCAGGACAGGCTCATCCTGTTCCTCAAGGATGTCCTAACCTCTTGCAACCAGGGCAAGAGGGACATGTCTGGTAGAGATATGTCTGGTTTCACTGAAATCAGTGGCCAAGCTTGCACTGACTTCACTAAGACCACCGTCTAGACAGGATGCTTGATGCAGAACATTTGAGTTTGCTCATGATCCCGAGAGCTTTGCTCCATTAGCCAATGTGGCTAAAAACGTCCTGGAAAAAAAAACAACAACCCAAAAAAACAACAAACCTGCCTCTTTGAACTGTTTTGCTGCACATAAATGCTTGGAAAACCAAAGAAACCGAATATAACCCTCCAAAACAACCAACCAAAGAAGGGTGAATTGTAGGAGAGGGGGTGGCAGCCTCTAGCGAAGTAACAGTCAGGGCAGATTACAAAAGAGCCAATTGACCCTCTCCAGCTGTACTAGGAAAAAACCCAGACAAGATGTCGCATTATTGATAGAAAACCAACGCACATCCACAGTTATTTTACCTACAGAGCACAGAACTGGAGAGGAAGGGTGATGGAGCCTGGTGGGAGCGTGCTCACACCACTCTGATGGGAGCGCATTATCCTTCGGATGATCACTGGCTTGAGTAGGTAGTACATGCACAGCAATAAAAAATTCCGTTGTGTCGCCCTGGTCCCTCCTCAGATCTCGGTGGACTCTATTCTCTCGAGCCTGGAGGGAGTCCATGTCTTCTTCTCCTCGGTGTGTGGGGGGCTGGTGGCCTTCGTGTTCATCTCGTTGACCTTGTGCTCCAGGAGCTGGTTCTTCTGGTACATCTCCACGTAGTTCAGCTGCAGCTGCTTCTGGTACTTGATGACTTTCTCCTTCTCCTCCTGCCACGTGCGCCGCTCCTCCTCGAAGTCCATCACCTGCTGCTCCCGCTGCTGCCGCTCCAGCTTCAGCTCCATCTGGAGCCTCTCCACCTCCCTCCTCAGGGTGTTCACGCTGTCCTCGCTCTGCCGCTGCATCTTGGCCTCGTCACTCTCGCAGGCTAGTGGGTCCCGAAGCTTCTCCCCGAGGTCCCCGCCAAAAGACCCCGCAGGTCCCATGCTGGCAAGTGTCCGCTTCAGGCCAGAGACCTCCAGCTCACAGTGGTTCAGTTTTTCCCTCAGCACCTGCACCTCGCTCATCTTCCTCTGCAGCTCGCCCTCGCAGATCTCCAGGTTGACGCTCTTGGAGCTGTAGGAGTCCTTCAGGGTGAGGATCTGCTCCTCCTTCTCCCGTAGGAAGTTCTTACCTTCCTTGAGCTGCGACCGCAGTCCCACGATCTCATTGAGTTTCTGGGAGACGTCGGCTTGGGAGTCCTTCAGCTGCTGCTTGAGCAGGGAGATCTCCCCTGCCTTCTGGCACACCTGTGGGGAGAGCACTCGTGAGGGCTGGTGGATGGCAGCGAGGAGCTGCTTGTCCCCTGCGCTGCCCGTGAAATGACCCTGCTCAAGGACCCTGCCTTCCCCAGGACCCAGACCATGCCACAGGCCTAGAGGTTGTCCCTAAAATACACCACTCTGTTTTTTCCTGGGTTCAGGGACCTGATGCTGTTCCCACGTGGAGTTGCCCAAACAGTCAAGCCCAGTGCTGCAGTCCCCACCAGCGATGTTTTGCTTCTGCCTTCATCTTACTCTCCCTTCCACATACCCGTGGGGCTCAATCCCAAACCTTCTGCTGAACATCTGCAAATGCCACATTACAGAGCCTAATTAATCCCAGCTTCATTGACTTTCCATCAGGATTAGCAGAATAAGGTCTTCTTGATTCTAGAGCTGTGTTTTGCCTCTGCACTCTTAATAAATTTAAAGTTTCTAGGCTGTGCATGGAAGGATTAAAATTCTTCACATGATCAAGCTGAAAAAAAGGTATGTTAGCACTGGCTATACAAACAGACCTTGATAAAATGTTCTAAAAATAGGAACAGTAGGGAAAAGTTATGTAGGACTCAACAGGAGAACGAGAAAAAGGAATTTGTCTTTCAGCCTTTTAAGAGAGACAAACTTATTAACAACTGAAAACATTGTGTTGCAATGGAAAGCATGAAGTAGACATGGCTATCAATGTCATTCTTAGCTCAGTTGCTTTTATATCTTCAATTTTAAAAAAATCAAATATCTGAAAAGCAGTTTCAAGGTTTGCCCAAATGCAAATGGTAAAAGAATTTAATTAAAATAGACTTAAGCCCATTTTTGGCAGGCACAAGTACCTGTGTGGAAAGACCTGTGTTCCCTGAAGCTGGATTTGAATGTCACGACTTGGAGTGACCAGACTGTGAAGTCAAATTATTAACCAGCACAGGAGGGTGTGCACAAAAATTGTGCTTATTTTAGCTTAATTGAAATCAACAGGCATGGGACTCAGACAAGTGAGGTGACAAGTGTCACCTTGTTACCTGGAGGTCACCAACCCATGGCTGTTATCTGTGGGCTCCACTTAGGGCATGTAGGAGGTACTTTGGGTCATCAGATCCCACAATGAAAACCTCATTCACAGCCTGTTACAACAACACTCTTACCTCCCACTTGGTCTCTTCGATCTTGGGGAGAAACTCAGCCTGCTCCTTCTTGAAAGCCACAAATTTCTTCTCCAGCTCCTCTCGTTGCTGGAGGAGTTGTCCCATGTCATCCTGGAGTTTTTTTTTCTCCTGCTGGAGCTTGAAGATTTGGAGCTGCAGAGCCTGCTGAGCCCGCTGCGCCTTTTTGGAGACCTGCTGCAACTTGTTGGCATAGTTCTGCCTCAGGTCCTCCATCTCCCTCTCCCAGATCTTCTGCTTCTCCTCGAACACCTGGAAGATGGCCGCCTCGCTCTTGTCCAAGTTCCTCCTCATCTGCAGCACCTCCTGCTCCTTCTCCCACAGCCGGTCCTCCAGGTCCTGGATGATGTCGTCGGTGGAGGGTGAGTGGAAAGGCATCGTTTCGTTGAGATGGTTCAGTCTGTTGAAGGACGAGGTGCTCTTGCTGGAGGACCGCCCGCTGTCTGAGGTAGATATCCCGTTGTATCCCACGATGTTCTTCTCCACGTAGGTGGTCCCGATGCGGTTGATGTGGCTTGTGGAGGCGCTCATGGGGCCCACGTGCTGGCTGTAGCCCGTCCCGTAGGTGGGCAGGCTCGTGAGCGAGTTACGGCCTGAATCCGAGAGCCCCCCACCCTGGTTTGTAGTCCTGTTAAGGCTGCTCTTGTCGAGTCCACCCTTGGGTGCGGACGGGCTATTGCTGTTGGCATGGTTCAAGCTCTTTCTGTTCTCTGCCATCCCGTTGCTCTGCGGCGGGCAGAGGTTCTGCATGGAATGGAAGTTTTTAGGAACTACTGGTTTAAAGGCTGAGGGTCTAACTAAGGGCTCATTGCTCTGCAAAAAGGAAAAAGGACCACGCATCAAACACGGCAGGAGGCTCGGTAACAACACACAAAAGAGACACATCGGCACAGGGTGGGGCTGATGCTGCTTGGGCTGGCTCCTTATCCCACCTTGTTACACCCTGGAGCATTTGGGGTTGCACATGAGGGACCTGTGGTCACTCGAAGGGCAACACTTTGCCTTCCCTTCTCCCAGCTGAAAGGAAACCATGTTGGCTCACCCCAAACCTGTGTGATTTTTCCCTAGAATACTTCTTGGGTTCTCTTAGTGCTTTTCACAAGGAGGGCTGCCCCTTGCTTACCAGACTTGACCAAAACAACTCTTAATTTTTGCTGATTGTATTTCTAGCCTTGAGGTTGCGTTGCCCTTTTGCTGAAAGCTGAATCAAACCCTTGGATTAGCAGCCCTTTTGCCTCAGGAGAATCACATCTCCCTCCTGCCCGCAGTGACCTGTGCTTGTGGGGACCTTGTGTCCTGCTTGTCCTCAGACAGGAGCAGGCAGGAGCTGTGACAGCAATGATACCAGGCAAGGAATATGCTAGAGCTGCTCTTCATTTGAAATTTGTGTTTTCTGTGGCATAAGCAATGCTGGGGAACATTACACCACAGCTATAAGGGATTTAGAAAGGATTTTAAAGCCTTGCACATTCCTCACTTCATCAATGCACCATTAGAAACAAAATTTTCCTCAAAATGTGATTGACTCTCCCCTACTGCAGGTTGGATTTTAGGTGAAAATTAAACTGGAGGAAGCAAAAGTACTTTGAAAATGCCTTTTAGGAGAAACAGAATAAGCCCCACTGAACAGGTTGGAGGTTGGAGACCAAGCGTGAGACTGAGATGGACTGCAGGGGCTGTTGGATTAACAACCCAGGAGAAAAGGCCACCAAATGCTGCAGAAATAATATTGGACACAAATTATGGAAGTCACTGGAGCAGAGCAGCAGGCTACATAAAACACTGCTGGCTCTGGGGCTCTGTTCCACCAGGCCTGGGAGATTTTGCTCCCTGATGCCAATATGAGCCGTGAGGACTGGGCTGGGCTGGAGATAAACGTTTACAGGAGTAGTTCCCAAGCCTTTTCCCTCACCAGGGGCACTGGGATTGCTAACAGATGCTCGTGGCTGCTTTCAGGCAACAGCTTTATGTGGCAGTGGGTGGTTGGAAACTGCCTCTAAAAGGCACAAAACACAGAAAACAAGAATGGGACAGAGATGCTGGACCTACTGAAATAGGAGCCAACTCCAGCTCCCTCCCCATCCTTCAGGGAGGTTAAGCACAACATCTCAGGAAATTTGGAACAGCCAGTGACTTAAATACAGGCTTAAATGGGCTGTATGTGGAAGACTTGTGGTCATGCTCTTGGGTTCCTCAAGAACAAACAAACCCCCCTGAAAGTCATAAGAATTATATCACCTCTACATAAAAAACGTACACAATAAAAACGAGACCATCAAGATTGCACCGTTGCCCGAGGCCTCCTGGTCTTTGCTTCCAGAGAAGCACCACGGCCACCCAGCTGCTCCAGGACTTCCTCACCTGGTCTAGTTTGCCGGAGATGGGCAAAATCTTTGGTGGGTTACTGGGCTCGCGGTACTGGGGAGGCGGCGGCAGGTTCTTCTCGTTGTTGGCGGTCACGTTGCCGCAGATGTCCACCTTCACCTTCTCGCTCTTGCGCAGGTCGCCGTTGATGTAGAGGGAGTTGGAGACTTTCTCCGACTTGTAGGTTTTCTCCTCGCCGGAGTAGCGGTTGGAGATCTCCCGGGCGGAGTAGCCGTTGCGGGGCCCCCCCTCGGTCTGCCGGCCGCTGCTCTGCGTCCGGGTGCCCACGCTCTTCATGGCGAACTCCTGGTCGTTGGCCACGCCGCTGCCCACGCTCCCCATGGCGCTCTTGGGGATGGTCTGGGAATAGCGGGGGGCGAAGGAGCCGTGGAAGTTCTCCGGGCTGGGGTAGGCCGGGTCACTGAGGACGGGCAGTGTCTCTAGCGTGGCCATGGCAGCGTAGGGGTGAGGTGGAGGCACAGCTCAGTGGCACTGGGACAAGGAGGGGGGGAAAAAAGGGTTGTTAAAAGAGATGGCTTTTGTCTGCCGTGCCCTTTGACGACAGAAATCATGTCCCAGTCATGGGGTTCTCCTCTTCTGTGGGACCCCCAGATCCCTTGGAGGAGCAGCATTCCCCAAATCCCACCCACTGCTTTCAAAAAGAGCTCCTAATCTTCTCAATCCAAAGGTTGTGGTTCCCAGGGGATTGAGTTGCATGAATTTTAATAGGCAAAGCTCTGCAGCATGGGTGAGATACAACCATTTGCTGTGGCCAAGCTTGAATTATTTCTGTCACTTTTCCCAGGTTTGAACAAGTTTGTGTTCCCATGGGGATGAAAGGTCTCCATCCCTGGTCCTGGCTCATACAAGTGCTCCTTTCAGCACATCCTTTAGGGGTGATACCACAGGGTTTAAGCAACACAATTTCCATCTCTTTATTAGGATTGTTGCTCACCTGAGCAACAGGCTTGAGCTTTTAAAAAGGTGCTTTTGTGCAGGTGTCACCCTAAATTTTCTTTTAAATCTTTATTCCCCTTCTCCATTTGATTCTTACTTAGGCTGTACCTTGGGTTGGCTAAAACTAGGCCATGGGACATGGATTACATGCAAATAATGGTTTCAAAAGTTGTCTTTCACTAGGGTTGTCCTGGGACCAATCATCCTTGGGACCAATTCTCACGTCTAGATGCTCTTCATCAGCTTTTACAGGTAAAATCCTATTTAAGAAAATAAAAGACCCATAATAACTTTTTTGTTGTTGCCTCATTGAATAATGGAGAATTTGAACCTGTACAAGCCAAGGATCTCATTACCTGAAGGAAGGGAGAAGGTGCATTGCAAATTTCGAGGACTGAACCAAACCTGGAGGAGCAGGGTCAAGAGCATGGTCAGTGGCTCGTGGACAGCTGTGGCCACTCAGCTGACCATTGTCCACCCAGCCCTACTGAGTTCACTGACTCGGTCCCCATGGGCCAGAATGGATGCTTTTCTTTTGTCTCAGGCACCCTCAGTTCCAGGTTTTCCAGGATAAACCATCCTGGCAATATGGGGACTAAAGCAGGAGTAAAGGGCAGCAGAAGGTGCAAGTTTCCCTGTGGATGGGATAAAAATAGTGATGCCCTTTGGAGAAAGGTTCAGGGATGGCAGAGGTCAGGCACGACCAGCAGGAAGGGGAGATGGAGAAAATCGCCATTTCAGTGGGGCTTTCCCTCTCCTTGGGGTAGGGATGTTCATTCAGCCCTCCCTGAGTAAAGCAGAACTGGGTTTATTTCCCTGGAGAGCAAGCTGAGGTCTGGAGCTTAGCTCCCATGTGGTGTCTCACAGGGCCTTGCCATTTGCACTAATAATGGAATGGAAAAAGAATTAAAAAGGTTAAAGCAGGGTCTGTGCTGCTCAACTTTGCTTTTTATTAAACTGCTTTTCTGGAGACTTCTCCTCCCCCCCTTTCCCATCATCCTGCCCTGTCCAAAGTACAGCCCAAGTGGCAGATGTGGCAAATGCTGTGTCACAGGGAGAGGACACAGAGCTGCTGAGATGGGATTTAAGGTTCCTTCCAACCCAACCCAACCCATTCTGGGATTTTATGATGAACAAGAATTAATTGAACACTTTGTGTTTCCTGCTGAGGACACCCTGCAGGTCGTACCTCTGTCCCCAGCAGATGATCTCATCTCATCCCTGATGAAAGTCTAAAGGCCAGGCAGTAAAGAAGGATCACATGAGCACATGGGGGGATCCACTACAGTCAAAACACGAGTGTTGATTGCTGATAGGTGACAAAACCTCTGCCAGCAGCAAGAAGTGGCAGGGTCTGGTCACACATCCAACATGTGACATTTGGACACGTGCTCTGAGCAGCACTCAAAGGGCTCCTGACCCCGTCACACCCTAAAGGTACTTCCCAGAGAACATCACCACTGACAGCTCATGAGTGCACAGTGTCCAGTGGTTAATCCAGGTGCTTGCTGAGCACCTGGAGACTTGGCTGGGCTGTGGAGTGATGAGGAAGGACGGAGAACATCCACCTGAAGCCGCACTTAACCAACGGCGCCTTTGGATTTTATGAGCCAAGGGAAGACTTTCTGTCCTCCTAATTTAGGAATAACCTGCTTTCCAGTGACTTTGGGAATCTTTATAGGCTGTGACTTCTTTTTATGGGACACCAGGCACCATGGGAGGGATGTGCTGGAAGGTCTCAGCTCCAGACAAGGAAGTGGCATTGTCTCCTTGCAGTGCTCCCCAGCCAGCAAGGGAGAAATCCAGGTTACTTTTCCCTCACTGGGTAAATTTCACGGTGACATTTGCACATTTACATTGACTCTCTGAGGGCAGGATGAGGTCACTGGAAAGTTTGATCCTTCCAAAAGGAAAAAAAAAATAAAAAGGCCAACACAACAACAAGCGTTTTCTTTTAACTGGGAATCATCCAAGAAAATATTCTGAAAAAACCCCCCCCTTGTTCTTAGCTTATGTTTACTGCGAACCCGGGATCTGATAAACAGAGCATACAGACAAGTGTTACAAATATGTTATTAAGGAGATTCCAGAAGTGCCAACAGATTCCTGACAGTACAGCTTTGTTTGCCAAAAAGGGCCATTTTTTTCCGAGAACAACAAGCCTTGGGTTTGTATCTTCTGGCCAGCCCCAGTTCCCAGTCAGGTTTTACATTGGTTGTTCCTCAGCTGAACTGTGAAATCAAATTTTGAGCACAGGAATAACGTTGCCACGCTCTGGCACAGAGCAGGAGACTCTTTTTTTTCTCCTTCCAGGTCTGGGGGAATGTGTGACTAAAAACTTCCCCAGGACATTTCTTCTCCTTAAATCTCATCATCTCTGGGGCAAGAGGATGAGAGGGAATGGCTTCAGACTGACAGGGCAGGGTTAAATGGGATATTGGGAAGAAGTTCTTGACTGAGGGTGGTGAGGCCCTGGCACTCACCAGCTCAGGGAAATTGTGGCTGCCCCTGGATCCCTGGAAGTGTCCAAGGCCAGGTTGGAAGGGGCCTGGAGCAACGTGGGATAGTGGAGGGTGTCCCTGCCCATGGCAGGGGGTTGGAACTGGATGATCTTTAAGGTCTCTTCCAAACCAAACTATTCCATGATTCCATGATAACTGCCTCTCTCCCATGGGAACATGAACTGAAAGTGGGTGATTCCCAAGGGTGCTGAGCCTGTCCATGAGCACAGGGAGGCTGAGGGAAGCCAAGTGGTTTGCCTTTGGCAGCATTTCATTCCCAGGCTGGACCTTTAAAAGGAAAGAAGAGTCACCCTCGAGCATGGCTGGGAGACCTTCTCTGACCAGGGACACTGGGAATCCACAACTCCATATTCCACCACCTTCCCATCCCATCCAACTGCAGCGGCCTCGCTTTGGAGACAGCAATATTTTGATGCCTGATGCAGAAAATCTGGGGTGAAATCACAGAATCACAGAAATATCCTTTTCCCCAGCTGCGACAGGCAAACTCTGCATGTCCAAGAGTTTCCTTCCATGTCTGCAGCTCCAAGACACTCCTAGATCTTATTGTAAATACAGTAATTTGTAAAATAACAACTGCACTTGCTCTACCCAGACCATTCAGTGAATGCCTCCCAGTAAAAAGAAGAAAAATTGCTCCGAGATAAGCAGCTGAATGGTTAACTAAGACTAAATTATGGAGGCCTGGCTCTGTTTCTGCCTGAGGAGGTTAATTGTTAACACTCTCCTAACAAAGGCCTTGGGGAGACACACATACCTCGGGCACCGTGCCAGGGGGAGAAGGGGATCAATCATCAGTCTTGGGCTGGAGAGCTCCAGCAAAGAGCCCCAGAGCAAGGCAGGGCTTTGGCACACGCACCATCCCAGGCATGTGGCGCTGGCAGCACGGGCAGAGAAGGCATCTGAAGGTCAAAAATTCCCCCTCCCCTTGCCAACTGTGGTAACAGGTGTGCCCCTGACCTTCGTTAGTCAGGTTTGTTTGTGTCAGCTGTAGCGAGCGAGCAATTACCGACACCATAAACCCTGTGCTCTGCTCTGTTGCTTTTGTAGGGGCAGGGCCTACACCTGCCCTGTTGGGTTGGCTCTGCCAGTTTGTTGGCAGCGCTGCCAAGGGGTTGGTTTGGCTGGAGGAAGAAAAGTCAGCATGTCCTGGGGTGGTGGAACAGGTTAGAAATGGTGGGAAAGGGTGGGAAAAGAAGGGTTGTGGTGATTTCAGCCTCATCCAGGAAGATGCGTGGAGTGGGAAGGGAAGGACAGGAATGGGTTAGCAATAAAGAGCTAATTAAAGCTCCTGTAGGGAGCAAAACCACCTGTGCCCAGTGAGGCATTAACGAGCCCTGGGGAAAACCCACCACTGAAACCCAAGACTTGCAATTGCACTTGTAGAATCATAGAATCACAGAATTATTCAGGTTGGAAGAACCCACTAAGACCATGGGGTCCAACCATGCCCCCAGCCCTGCCAAGGCCACCACTAACTCTTGTCCCCAAGTGCCACATCCACACAGCTTTTAAATCCGTCCAGGGATGGGATTCCACCACTGCTCAGGGCAGCTATGCCAGGCCAGGACACTACTTCCATGAAGAAATTTTCCATTAAGAATTTTTCCCTAATATCCAATCTAAAACTCTCCTGTTTAGAGGCTGTTCCCTCTTGTCCTCTTAGTTTCAGGTGCAGCTTTCAGCCACATCCCTCTTCCTCTCCCTCACCTTGTCTTGTACATCACGTCCTCCAAAAAGGCCACTCAGCTACTGCTCTGCCTCCCGTGTGCCACAGGCCATCACTTGTCACCTCCTTATGGCCGTGCTGGACCCAAACCTGGCTGAGAACTCTTCCACTGGGATTGAGTCAAGAGGCAGGGACACCAGAGCTCCCCTCCCACCTGGCTCCAGTGCCCCAGCACCTCCTGTTCTCCTATACCCTTCTCAAGTTGCTCAGTCTGAAGAGGGGAACAGAATGAGCTTTTCTTGTCTCTCACAGGCACTTTTTTCCAGCCCTCAAGTAACCCTTGTGGCTCTTTTCTGCACCTCCTCCTACTCCTTTCCCCCCATCCTGGCTTGGTGGCTGCCAGGTTTTCCTCCACCACTGGAATACAGCACGAACACACTTGAACCTGTCTGCAAAAACATGCAGATCTCGAGCTTTTCAACCACAAGCTTTTTCCACAACCAAAAGCCAAATGAAGTCAGAAGAACAACTCCTGCTCCTTCCCCAGGACACAAACCTCTCTTTTCCCATTTATCCCTGCCCTGCAGATCTTTTTCTCCCCATTCAGTGCTAAAAAGCAAACTCAGGAAGGCAGGTTGGAGCGTCAAGTAGTGGCAAATTCTTGCAGCCACCCTCAGACACCTCTTGGGCTGTAGGGCTGCTGAGTATCTGCACATTTTCCACCCTTCTGTGCAAAGGATTTATGATTGGATTTACTTTTGGACACAGTTCTGAGTAACGTGTCCTAGGGGCATCCTGCTTAAGGAGGGAGGTTGGACTTGGACTGCCCAACATGATAGTCCTGCCTAGGAACATTCAGTTTGGGAATGTGGGGACCATCCTGTCCCTCTGTGATCGCCTCCCCCCGCCCCTCAACTTTCCAGCTATGCCTGTCCCAGCACCTGAGAGCACTGAGGGATCTGCACAGGGACCTGCAGCATCCTCTGGATTACTGAGCCCAGTTCAAAGCCCTCGGTCCTCCCAGTACAACCCATTTCTGAGACAGGAGGAGCACACTTTGCTTTTCTCTCCTGAAAACGTGGCAGCATCAGGAGGGGGTGGCAGGATTAGGGGCAGGCAGGTCCCGGTTTTGGGGGCTGCACTTCCTCGGGCTGCTGTGGGAAATAAAAGTGAGCCGGCTTAGAAACATTTCCTTTTCCTTTCCGCCTGCTAATGAGATAATTACAGCTTTTGTATTCTGGGAAACTACTTTCTCATTATGGGGGCCGCATCAACTATTTACATAATAAGGCTGAAACAAAAGAGATGAGATGAAAAGACCCAGGCGGCTCTTCGGGGGAGCGCTTGTTGAGCTGCCAAGGGACAGCCAGCAGGATGACAGATTCCTGCATCCCCAAAGCTCCTCTGGTCTGGAGTGGGTGGCAGCACTTGGTTCAGGACGTCCCCAGCATGGGATGCTCCTCACTCTCAGCTGTGAGGGTCCCCAGGGTCCCTCAGAACCAGCTCTTTCTTAAACCACTCACTGCAATTCCTGATGCCAAAGGATTTGGGAGGGTGGCCATGAATCCAGACCCACATCAGGGAGTCATGTCAGCATTTGTGGGGCTCACAGTGGCAGCTGGGGATGAGTCCCACCACCAGAAGGTGTTTGTTACCAAACTGGCCTGTCCCTTGTCCCGTCTGCCATGTCCCAGTTTCCTCCAGCTGTGCTCAAGGGACATTCTGGGTACCAACCTGTCCCATATCCCATATCCCATATCCCATATCCCATATCCCATATCCCATATCCCATCTCTGTTCCTTGTTCCCCTTTCTGACCAAAGCACACGATGGGTACCAACCTGTCCAGCCCACTTCCCTGTCCCTCCAGTTGGCCAAGGGATGCATTGGTAACAAACCTGTCCCATCCCATTTCCATTTCCCATTTCCCATTTCCCATTTCCCATTTCCAATTTCCCATTTCCCATTTATTTCCCCATCCCCCCAGCTGGCCAGTGTGTACCAACCTGTCCCACCCCATGTCCCAGTTCCCTGCCCCCACAGCAGGCATGGGGGACACTGGGTACCAAACTGTCCCATCCCACAGGCCAGTGCCCTGTCCCTGAGCTGGCCAAGGAACTCTTTGTGTACCAAACTGTCCCTGCCAGCCTCACCACCTCTATTCCCCAATAAAGGCCCCATTGTTCTCCTTGACAAAGCCTGAGCACTGACTGCAGCCTCCTTCCCCAGCCAATCCTCCTACTCTGCTATCAGTTTTCCTCCCTCAGCTGGTCGCTGTGTTTAAGGGACACAGTCCCCTGCCACACTGTCCCCCATCCCCCAGGACGTGCCAGGAGGGGGAATCATGGTGAAGCACAGCCACAATCTTCACTGTGGAGCACAGAGCCTTGGCTCTGCGCCCTCCTGCTTGTTCTTCCTTCCCTCTCAGCTCCCTGAGGGTGTTCCTGGAATGGACACCCTGCCACAGCTTCCTGGAAACCTCTTACTGACAGTAAAATAATCAGTCAATCAATCTGGGCATGGCTATTGCTCGTGCTGAACAAGCTGCTCCACCTGTCCCAAGCCCACCTCCATCCCAGCTCCTCATCTCTGGATGTTCCCAGTTTTAATCCACAGGATTTTCAGGATCCAAAAAAGCAGAGTGGAATTAAAAGCCAAGCGCCTGGCAGGCCTTGAGCTGTTCCAGCAAGGGAAGAAATCAAAATTATTCTGGAGGCTGCAGCGAGGTGGGCAAAGCCGCAGAGAAACCTCAGCAAGTGACTTGGAGGTGTGACAAGGTACATTTGTGCAGTCCCAGGGAGGCTTTTTTGTCTCATCCTTGGAGATTTTCAAGCCCTGAATGGACCAGGCAGAGTCCACCAGCAGCGAGATGGCCTGGAGAGCTCCCAGGGTTCTTTCCACCAGAAATTACCATGCCATGGAGTTTTTTGCAAGCCACATTGGCTATCCACCAGCATTCCCCTGGCCAGAGTCCTCATCCTCAGGGGGGTTTTTCCCCCTTTTCCCCATCTGCTCTCAGGTTTGGATCTGGGCTGGCATCCTCCAGGATGCACCTAAGGGCAGATAGGAAGGATTTTCCATGGCCTGCCTTATCTGTCCCACTCATTCCAAGGGGCAGAAGGACAGGATGGTTTCAAGCTCAGCCCAAACTGCCATCCCAAATCCTGTGTGTCCCATCAGGAAGGGCTCATCCACGGTCTCATCTGTGACCCTTGTGACTGCCCCCAGAAGATACTCGGGGCCAGCTGTGTCATTGTCCCCAGGGAGGTCCCGATGGCAACCTCTGCCCAGAAAAGCACCAGCTTTGGTGGCACAGGGAAAACTCCCTGGATTCCCTCAGTACAGGGAATGGACAGTCTGATGGAGCAGCCTCAGAGCTGGCTGCAGCCCTGAGGGTTTGGGATGCCCCATGGCATGGGCTGGACTGCTTGGGGTCATCCCAGCCCTGCGTGCCTCAGTTTCCCCTTGTTAAGGGGCTGCCAGTGGGATCCAGGGTGAGATTTCCCCACCCTGAACAATCCATCTCTGTGCATCGCATCTCTGCGCATCGCATCTCTGCTCTGACCCCCTGGTACAAACATAGCCCAGCAGGTACGTCCCATCCCTAAAAAGCACCTGGAAAGGGTCCCACTGGCTCAGCCCTGCACTAATCCACTGCAAATCCTTTGGAAATGTGGCTAGAGATGAGGTGCTGGCAGCTGGGCCTGTGGGACTCCCGAGCACAGGGGATATGGGGAAGCTCCTGGTCACCACTGAAAGTGTCCCAGCATGGAGCTGCATCCCTTGCCTGGCTCCCCAGCATCTGCCTGAGCATCCTTACACATCCCCACAATCCCAAATCTCCAGGATCCCAATGTGATCTCCTGCTCCAGCCCAGTTCCATGGCCCCAAATGCCAGGAGGACCCCCCCATACCTCTTTGTCACCAGACCCATCCCTGCACGATTTAAACCCCTGCCCTGGGCGGGATGTTTTGTGGGGAGGCTGATCCTGCCCTTTGGGTTGAGCCATCACCCCCAGAGCGGTTCCAAGGAGCCGCCATCCCCACGAACCCTGCCTGGCTCTGTCGTCCCCAAACTTTGCCCAGACCTCTGTCCCCGCAGGAAGGACAACGAGGGGACCGTCCGCCAGCTCCCACCCGCCGCCCACGCCGCCAGCCCGGCCGTGATTTATCATTAACTCGCCCCAAGGAATTCCTTGGGCGCGGAGCCAGCCCGGGAAGTGTTCGCTCCTCCCCGGACACCACGCTCGGAGCAAATCCCCTCCATGGTGGCTCGTCCCGCCGGTGCCTTGTCCCCACCGCCGAAATCAGCGCTGCTAAACCGGAGCGATGCCCTAAAATCCGCTGTTGTACAAGGTCTCGGTGCTGGGGGTGGTTCCAGCTGGATCCAGGGGGGGTTCGTGGAGGGGGAAATCGCAGTTTTCCCCACCAGCTCCGCGCACCCCATCTCTGCTCCGACCCCCGCGCTGAGCTCAGCCCGATGTCCCCCCAAAAAAATCACCAGCAAAGGGTCCCACCAGCTCAGCCCTGCACTAATCCACCGAAAACCCTTCGCTCCCCTGCCCGGCCCCAAACAAAGACACCCAGCCAGAGGGGGAAGGAGAGCAAAAAGGAAAGATCCCACAAAAAAAGCCGGCACCCACCGGGATTTACCTGGGCAGCCCAGGGGTGCATCCTGCAGCTCCCCATCCTCCGCCGACCGCCAAATTCATTGTTTCCCTGCGTGGTATCCCGGGAAAAAGTCCAAAATAATACCTGCGGAGAGCAACCTGCTGCTGGGCTGCGGCCAAGGGCTGCCCTTCGCTCGGTGGGATTGGCCACGGCGCCCGCAGGAGCTTTTAACTCTTTGTGCCCACGTCCGGCAGGGATTTTGGGAAGGGATGGCTCCGTCTTCCTCAAAGGGGGAATTGGGGATGATGGTTTGTTTTAGCTGAAGTGGGAACTTTGGAGTCAGATGCTGGGTTTTCCTGAAATAGGGATTTGGAGTTTCCTTTTTTCTCTTTTTCAGATGGGGATTTGGGGAGTCTGACGGCTTGTTCCCTGCACAAATAGGGATTTGTGGATTTGGAGGGGTTTGGGGTTTGCTCAAATAGGAATTTGTGAATTTGGAAGGTTTTGGGGGTTGTTCAGATAAGGATTTGTGGGTTTGGAAGGTTTTGGGATTTGCTCAAATAGGCAATTGGTGTTCAAGGGCTTGTTTTTGCTCAAACAGGGAATTTGGGGTCAGACCGCTTGTTTTTCTTCAAATGGGAATTTTGGGGTCTGACAGTTTGGGTTTGCACAGAGAAAGTTTTGAAGGTCTGACAGCTGTTTTGCCCAGCTGGAATTTTGGGATCTGACTGCTGGGTTCTTTTGTTTTAATACTTTTTTTTTCCTCAAATAGGGAATTTCAGACTCTCAGAACTTGTTTTTTTCTCAAATGAGGAATTTGAGATTCAATTTGCTCAAACAGGGATTTTAGGATCAGACAGATGAGGTTTGGGTTATTTTTCAAATAGGGAATTTTGGGGTCTGATGGCTTGGTTTTGCTCAAACAGAGATTTTGGGATCAGGTAACTTATTTTGACCAAAGGGGGATTTTGGAGTGTGGCAGGTGGGTTTTCCTCAAAGAGGTATTTAGGGTCTGACTGCCTGTTTTGGTGTTTGTTTATTTGTTTGTTTTTCAAAAGGGGTTTTTAGAGTCTGGGGACTTCTTTTGGTACAAATAGAGATTTGGGGCTCTAACAGCTGGGCTTTTTTCAAATGGAATTTTGGGGTCTGACAAATTGGGCCATTTTTTCAAGTGGGGATTGCTCAGAACAGCTCGTTTTCATTCATATAGTTATTTTGGGATCTTTCTATCAGGGGACCCTTCTCAACTTCCCCATCTTTCTGGGGATGCTTCCCAGCTGTGTGGCTGAAATGAAAGGCAATGAAGAACTCTCAAAGAAGGGCAGAGAACTGCATGGATGGGATAAATGGGATGATGCATTCATAGAATCACAGAATGGTTTGGTTTGGAAGAAACTTTAAACCTCATCTCATACCAACCCGTGCCGTGGGCAGGGACACCTTCCACTATCCCAGGTTGCTCCAGGCTCCATCCACCTGGCCAAAAGCTGGACCTGGATGCTGCCCTCCTTCCTTTCCATCATTTAGAACAGAGCCCTGGTGACACAGGATGGCCCAGAGCTCCTTTTCCCACTTTCCCAGCTGCCAGCGCTGCGGCAGGAGAACAATCAGGCTTCCCATGGGGGGACCTGTCCAGCCTCAGCACTTACTCTGGATTATTTGCAGCCGTGGAGGGAGGGAAAGAAAGCCACACAAAGCTACCAGTAATTTAGACCCATTTGCTCAAGTGAATTTTCTGTTGGCAGGATGTCTGGGGATCAAAGGAGTCCCCGGCCGGGGCCTCGCAAACGGTGCCGGTGTTGGTGGGCAAATAACAGCGAGAGCAGTAAAACAGCAACAATGCCAAAATAATCAAATGTGGGTTAATGTGCATTTAAACCCGGGAAAAACGCACTGCTGGGGTGCACGGAGAGGTGTAAATTATACCAGAATGCATTCCTGTGGAGATTCAAGCTCTTAATGTTGCCCTTAAGCTCCAGAAGCAGAGAATTGTGACAAATAGGCTGGTTTTGGGATGTGTGTGCACCATGCAGACAGAGAGCCCTTTCCATCCCTGGCACTGCTCTGGCAATAACCAGAGCTGGTTCAGGAGCTCTGCTGGGATGTGGACCTTTCCCAGCAGTGGGATTTGGGGAAGCTGCCCGAGCACAGGAGCTGCAGCAGGCCCAGGTCCCACAGGAGACAGGCAGTTTCCTGACACTGCAGCTGGTGCAGGCTGTGCTCATGCTCCCTTTGGGAGCTGAGTTATGTCTTAGCGCTTCCCACAGATGAATAAATCATGATAGGAGAGACTTTGGAGAAGGCTGGGAAATCCAGGATAACCCGTGCTCCTGGCGCTCTCAGATGGAGCGTAAACTTTTGAACCCCAAAATCCCGTTTCTAACCCAGGGCTGGGGTGGCTGAGCCAGGAACCTCTCTGCCCACCCAGCTCACCTCCAGCAGAGCCCCTCCATCACCTCTGAGAGCCAACAGAGACACCCAGTTCTCACCCAGCACCCCTTTGTGCCAGGGCTCCTGCACAGCTGGCTGCAGCCAGGCCACTGTGCGTTACCTGTCCCTGTGGAACACAACCACCAGGACTTGGTCTCAGCCCATTGTAGGGTTTGTCCTTCTCTGCTCTGCCCTTTTTGAGTGGCCATGGTCAAGCTGTGTCACCCAGACCCAACCACCTGAGGTGACCTCCAGCCTGGGACTACAGGGTTGGGTTTACCCACCTAAAAAGCCTTCCCTGCCCAGCCATGATGGCCTCACTCTGTCTGGGGGCTGAGGCTTTGAACATCCACCCAAAGCCTTCTTCCTCTTCAAGAAAGGAAAAATTTACTCTTCCAAAATCCAAACTCTTTGTTCCCATGTCCTTCTGTTCCCTTTTCCTTGCAGGAGTGGCAGCCCCCTGGCTGGGTGATTTCCATTCTCTTGGAGCCGTTTCACTTCAAGATTCCCCAAGCTCTCTGAGGTCCTTGGACTGCACCTGCAGGATTGGTTCAGTGTTCTTTGCACTGATCAGAGAAGGAGGAAAACATCAACTGCAGTGAGGTCTGAAGGAGCATCAATGGCCCGGGACATTCCCCAGGGAACATGGAAAGCATTGATGTGCTCAGGCATGCAGCAAGGCGGAGGTGGAGATGGGAATGAGAGCAGAGACAGCGGCTCCCTGCACTGGGATTTCTCCCTTGAAAGCTCTGGGGAGCTGCTTTTCAGTACAAGACATCCCAATGTGAGCAAGAGCCTCCCTGCTCTCTTCACCCAGACTCCTTTATTTAGAGGGAAAGGTCATTTTCAAAGCCTTGAGGAGCAGGAAAAAAACCTGAATAAGGGTATTTATTTAGCAGCCAACCCTGGCTGTTGAACACACTTTGAGGCCATGAATGAAGTGGCATCTCCATCCCAGGGTGTCTGAGTGCCTTGGCTGGGCAATGTCAAGGTCAGCCTGCTTTGGTGATGAAGACAGTTCTGAGGTTTCCAACCAGCACCACAACAGCTCAAATCCAGCTCAGACTTCAGCTGTGAACTGACTGTGCCTGTAAGTGCTTGCCATCCATCAGGCTGGACACTGAAACCAGAATTCCTGCAGTACCTCCTTGCCAGGCTCTGTTTGAAGCTCTTCCCCACTGTCTGTTATTAAAGCAGAGATTTCCAGCCTGGTTTTCAGAGGAAAGACCCTGTTTTCTGTGACAGCCAGTGGATGTGGAACATCCAAGGGTTTCCCTGTGTCTGTGGGGAGATGCTGCCTTGCCTGATTTGTTGTGAGTGATCCCTGCAGGGATCACAGGGACCACAGCCAAACGTGCAGGATGGGGCTGGTAGGGGAGCATGACTACACCATGCCAGGAAATCCAACCTTTCTGCTGGGAAAGCTGATAAAATCCCCAGCAACCTGTACAGCCTGAGCAGGCTCTGCAGCTGAGCTCCCAGGAGAAATGTCAGGATGACACCCAGAGTTTGTGTGTGCAAGAAGAAACTCGTGGTGTGATAAAACAAATCTTCCCTGCACCTGGGGGTTCACCAGCACAGGGATATCCCACTGGTCTGGAAGTTAAAATACTGAGAGAGGCTTTTCCTGCTCATTAAGTGGAATAATTTGAGCCTGTATGAGACCTCTTCATACCCACACAGAGCTGGGGGTGGGAGAGGAGCTTCTCCAAGCTGCCACAGGGGAGGACAGAGGGTCCTGAGGCTGGGTTCACCCCAAAAGCTGAGCTGATGCCAGCTGCTGCAACGGGGGACACTTTCCATCTCCAGTCCATGACATCTGCCTGCTCAGCTTGAGCCAGGAGGAACAAGCCAAAAGACTCTGGTTTATGTCATCCAGAGGGATGGTTTCCTATTCTGGAAAGAACATCCCTGCTGGTATAAGCTGTCTCCTCCTGTACCAGCACAGGGCAGACAAAGGCTCGCAGTGCTGGCAAAGCCACAGCCTGGTGCATGGGCCAGGTCTTCCCATAAATCAGGTGAGACTCCTGCATCTCCACCTGTGGGTGCAGAAAGCCCAGAGTGTGTGTTGGGTGTCCTGGTCATGGGATTTGGGTCAGGTCTGAGCTGCCTGGGGTGAGGATGTGAATTCTCAGGTTTCCCAAATAATGTCTAGACCAGAGAATCGTGGGATCATAGAATCATCATGGAATGGTTTGGATTGGGACCTTAAAGATCATCCAACCCTCTGCCGTGGGCAGGGACACCTTCCACTAGCCCAGGTGGCTCCAACCCCCATTCAGCCTGGCCTTGGACACTTCCAGGGATCCAGGGGCAGCCACAGATTCTCTGGGTACCCTGTGCCAGGGCCTTCTCACCCTCACAGGGAAGAATTTCTTCCTAATATTTAGTCTAAATCTCCCATCTTTTAGTTTAAAACCATTCCTTAAGCATCCTTGGGTGATTATCCAGAATGAAGGAAACCAACCTCCCATTCACAGTCCAAAAGCATCAGGCCAGGCCTGGTAAAAATAAATTGGAGCAAACCAGCTTGCAGCCAGGAGGGTCAGATTTCCACTGAAATCACCAGGTGTTCAAGGATCCTGTTTGGAAGTGCCCTTTCTGTCCCTGTCAGGAATTAGGGACTTGTCACAGCCCCCTTGGCTCAGGGTGGGAGGTTTTTTTTCAGGGAGGAACATCAGGCTCGGGACTAAGTTGTGTGTGCTCATGTGGTTCCATCCATCTCCATCCATCTCCATCCCATCTCCATCTCCATCTCCATCATCTCCGTCTCATCTCCATCATGACCAACCTCTGTTCTGGGAAAGAATTGGTGTCTGAGTGGTTTCAGCAGANCATCTCCATCTCCATCATCTCCATTTCATCGCCATCATGACCAGTGTCTGTTCTGGGGAAGAACTGGTGTCTGAGTGGTTTCAGCAGAAGCAGAAGCATGAGAATCCTTAAGCTTTGGGAAAAATCTTCTGGAGGGGCAGTGGAACACTGAGCAGGAAGCCTGGAGCACCCCTGTGGTGGCTCGCAGGCCTCTCTGGGTAGGACTCAAGGTTGACAGTCTCTTTCCAGGCCACAAGGACCCAGCTGACACAGTTCACGGACCACAGGGAAGGATTTGGCTGACTGGAAATGGGCATGGGCTGAAATGCCACCTGAATCCATGACCAGGCAGGCCCTGGACGCCTGGGAATTTGGAATTCGCAGTTAATAAATGACCTGAGTGCTACAAACACATCCCCCAGCTACTGCCTCCCCCATGACTCTTAGTCCTTGGAGGAATTTGGGTATTCCCTGCCCTGAGGACAAATTCCTTTGCAGTCACTGGCACTGACCCAGGACTGGAAACCAGTTTCCCCAGTGGGTGAACCAATGGTTTTGCCTCCAGTTCTGCTCCAGCCACCATCTCCCTGCCTTCCTTTTCTTCAGGCTGTGTGGCCAATTCCCCCATTTTCCAACCCTCTGAACTCTGCTTCCCAGCCACATGGATTCAACCTTGTCCATCTCCAGGCTCATCCTCCTCAATCCATGATGGGGCTTGGACTGAAAAAAAAAATCCATTCAGAGAAAAAAAGAAGGAAAAGTCTCCACAACCCAGATTTGCAACTTTGGTGGCATCAGGATGGCCCAGAGCTAGGAATCACCCCTCTGCATCACGTATTAATCCTTAAAACCAGCAAGGAAGGATCCAGGTTTGGCCAGGAAGAGGGATGGAAGAGGGTGGGAGCACAGAGCACAGCCAAAATATGTGCTGCCTCCACAGGGTGATGCCTCCAGGCTGTTTACCAACCCTTTTTACTGAATATTTGTGGCCAGGGCAGAGTTTTACTGGTCATGCCAGGGGATTGTGTCCCCCATCAAGCAGCCCTGGTAGTGGGGGAAGCCTCTGTCCAGGAGACACCCATGGCTTGGACCTCAGTGGCCTGTGGGCAGTGGGACAGAGAGGCTTCAAAGTGACAAAATGGAAAACCTTGGAAAGGATCCACAGGGAAAAAGGAAAACCACAAAGAGGATCCCACAGGCAAGAAGGAAAACCTCAGAAAGGATCCACAGGCAAAAAGGAAAACTTCAGAAAGGATCCACAGGCAAAAATCCCTCTTGTATTGGAAGCATTTTTGGCTGTGATCATGCTGTGATTTCGCCCTGTCAGGAATGACTTTGTGGATCACCTGGGAGATCCTCCTGCATTCTGGAACAACCTTTTGGAGCAGCTCCAGTGTTTGTGACCCACCAAGCTTTCACCCTGCAGGGACACATCAGCTTTCCTCTGCAGTTTTCTTGCATCCTCAGCATCCCCCAGCCCATTTTGGGGAGGGGGTTCCATGCAGGTTCTCCTCTACAGCAGGAGGATGGAGCAGTTGGCTCCTGGTCCAAGCCACAGGAGATGCCAGGGATGGGTGAACCTGGCTCCAATGTGATCCCCTCCCAGTCCACCAGGTGAAGAGGGGCCTTTTCCCAGCCCTGCCAGTGCACAGCCAACAACTCCTGCTCCTTCACAGGAGGGATGACGGATGGGGAAACCCAGGAATGGGATTTCTCTGAAGAAATCCCTGTGAAGCCCTGTGAACCTCACCCCATCGCCTTCTGAATGAGCCACAGAGAGTTTAGGGCAAGGAACAGCAGAGAAGGAGCTGAAGGGATGGGCCAGGGAGGGAAGATTTCCATAGCTGCATAATAAAGGTGATTACATAAGGGCATCCTGCGTCATCTGCGGCTGGCATCTCCGGAGAAGTAATTACATCTGCACCACACATCTAAAGAAAATATTATCATGTTGGCTTCCAAATTCTATAATTAGCTCTTGCAAGATGTGTGCCAGGGGCTTTATCATTCCGTGTATGTTGGCTATAGAGCCCAGGCACAGACACACAGAGGGTTTTTTTTTTTTTTTCATTTGCCAGCTAGGAAAATATTTGGAGTTTAGTGTGGCAGCTGACCCCAGTCCCCCTGGAAAGGATGGCTCTGAGGGTTTGAAGTGGTGTGTAAAGAGTGAAATATTTTTCTCGGTGCCTGCTAGGCTGTGGGGGATCCAGCAGGAGAGCAGGAATGGCAGAGCCAGGGCTTGGCTTTCCCTCCTCCTTCAAATACTCTTTGATTTCTGCCCTGATGCTCTGAACCTTGGGAAGGCTTTTTTTCCCTCGCTGAATAAATGACCTGATTTGCAGGGAGGTGTTGCCCTCACTGGGCTCTCTGCTCTGTCATATAAAACAAACCCCTTTTGCTTGCCCAGCTTTGGACTTCAGAACCAACTTTGGGCTTTGAACACTTCTCCCATCCCTCCAGATCCTCAGCAAAAGGAAAAAGAGGCTTTGAAATGGAAGCAGAGGCTGCAAAGCTCTTGGTTTGATGCAGGGCTTTTCATGTGGGGCTGGAGATGGCCACAGGACAAGCTGGCAGCACGAGGGACACGGCAAGGGCAGGGATGGATGGGAGGATGAATGAGGCAGGGATTTGGTTTCCTTCTGTTTTCCATTTGCTCATAACCAGCCTGGGAGCCCTGGAAAGCACCAGCAGCTCTGCTGCAAACAAAACAGTGAGGAGATTTACCCACATCTCCTCCAAAGGAGTTTCTCCAGCAGCAGCTTCAGCTGGGAAGTGGGGCTGTGCACGACCAGGAGAGTGGGAGGGAGTGCCAAAAATCCCAAGGGCTTGGTGAGAAAATGGTTGTGTTGTGTGTGTGAGAGCGTGTGTGAGCAGCTTGGATAAACCATCCTCAAGTGGAAAAACATCCTCTCTATCCTGGCCTCGTGGAGTGGGGTGGTGACAGCTCCTCCCTGTTCCTCAGTTTTGTGTTATTTCCACTCAGAAGATGCAGAGAGCTGGAGGATGGGGAGAGAGGAGGACTCCAAAGCTCAGCAGAGCTGTCATTAGGGCCAGATCTAATGAAACCTGTGAGCTGCCCTGTCAGGAGTGAATAACCAACCCAGGGGACACGAGGTCAGACCTGCCCAAAAAAGCCATTTTGCTCCTGTTCATGACCAATCTCAGTTGCTGCTGGGTGTGTCAGTGATCAGAAATGGTCTTTCCAGGAGAGGAAAACCCAGAGTCAGAAAGCAAGCATGAAAAAAAAAAATCCATGATGTCTCCACTGAGATATCTCCAGCCCTGGTGTCCTCCTGTGCTTTTCTACAACACCCTGTGATTGACATAAAACCTTTCTCCATTGCCCCAGCCATTCTGAAGATCATCATCACAACTGAGTCACAGAATGGTTTGGGTTGGAAGGGGCCTTAAAACTCATCCAGTCCCACCCCTACCATGGGCAGGGACACCTTCCACTAGCCCAGGTTGCTCCAAGCCCTGTCCAACCTGGCCTTGGACACTTCCAGGGATCCAGGGGCAGCCACAGATTCTCTGGGCACCCTGTGCCAGGGCCTCCCCACCCTCACAGGGAAGATTTTCTTCTCAATATCCCATCTAACCCTGCCCTCTGGCAGTTTGAAGGCATTCTCCTGCATCCAAAGTCCCTCTGCATCTCTCTTTTAGCCCCTTTCAGTACAGCCTTTGTGACTTCCATTGCACACCTGAGCTTTGCAGAGCATCTCATGGACTGATGGGGCTCCCCAGAATGTGGGGTTGTGTTGTGTGGCTGCATGTTTGGGCACATAAAGCTGCTGGCCTTGCCCTTCTGCCCTAACCCTGCTCATATCTGGTTTTCTATCCCAGTGGTCCTGGGGAACCCTTAAAAAAACCCAGCACCTCTTTTTTTGGAAATTTTCCCTCTTCAGCACCAGAGTCCCAGGGAGAAGGTGGGGAATGATGCCCCAGTGACACAGCCCTGGGCACATCGTTCTGTGTGGGAAGGAGAGAGGTGGAGAAGGGTGGTGTGGGAACAGGGAGAAAGGGAAAGCAGCTTGGTCAATGATTTGCAGGAGAGAAAACAAGCTCCTGCATGGTTTGGGTGGTTTCATGGTGACCATGGGGGTGCTGTGTTGATGGTTGGATTTGATGACCCTTAGAGGTTCTTTCCCAGCCTCCACCATTCCGTGGTTTTATGTTTCCAAAGGAACACAGCAATTCCTAGCTGGGGCTCTCCATCCATCCTGAGCCAGCCCAGAATCTGTGGCCTAAATCCAGGTGTCTTGGGTTTTGCAGTGCAGGATGTGACCAGGGGTGTGTGTTCTATTACTGTTGAAACCAGTTGGGGCAGTGTTCTTTATCTCTTCCACCACCCATCCTCCCTCCAGGGGATATCTGCTGTTCATGGGCCATCGAGGCTCACTGCATGGCTGATACAATTACATCATCCCATTGGGAGATGCTCCACCCAGGGGGAGGAGCCCAGCATTCCTACCTGGATCAAACCTGACATTCAGAACACCATTCAGAACACATTCATTTTTATTTTTTCACCATGTTTGCACTGGATTCCCAGAGGAAGACCAGACCCATCTCACCACCACTGGACCTTCAGAGGGAACCTCCACCCTTCTACAGGATCATCTCTGCTCCAACAGAACCACATCTGTCACTCCAGGAGGACTTGACTGGACTGCTCCCAACACCCTGACCAACCCAACAGGGTGTCAGGTTGTGTTCTAACTCTGTCAGTGTTTTTGGTTTTTTTGCTTGCTTGCATTTTTTTGTACTGCATTTTTATTTTTAATATTCCCGGTAAAGAACTGTTATTCCCATTCCCATATCTTTGCCTGAGAGCCCCTTAATTTCAAAATTATAATGATTCAAAGTGTGGGGTTTACATTCTCCATTCTGGATTTCCCTGGCAGACACCTGTCTTCCCAAACTGAGACACCAGGCAAAGATTCCTGGTGCTTTGTGCAAGGATTTGCCAGAGGAGAAGCTGTTTGTCTGCCTGGGCTGCAGCACCACCTGCTCTCTCCACTCCTCTCTTTTCCTCTCATCCCTACCTTGAGCTGGGGGAAGCAGAATTCCTCAGGCGTGCATGTAAAATGGGAAGCACTTGTGAAACAAGCTCCAGAGGAGCTTGGCACATGTTACAAGCTTGCACTTCATATATTTGGGACAGAACTGAGCCCGGCACAGCATCCTGATTAATTTGTCTGAGCTGGGAGCAATCCCACTCCGTTCATCTCACCTGTGCTGCTGACAGGGACTGCCGTGGGATCTGCCTGTGCAGACACCAGGAGTATTCCCAGCATTTTTCCTCGACAGTTTTGGGATTTTTTTTTTAATGAATCCGTGCTGACAAATTGCTCAGACATTCCCAGGAGGCTCTGCAGGAGCTTTGGGGCAGCGCTTCAGACAGGACCAGAGACACAGCCAAATGACACACAGATGTGGAGCTGTCTCCTTTTCTCAGTTTTTTAGCACAAAAAAAAACCCCCAAACCCATCAGGAAGTAGGCGAAGGCAAAAATAAGGGAGAAAAGGAAGAAATTCCTTCTTCAGGCAGTGGTTGGTGGCCTGGAGTGCTCCCTGCCCTGGGATGCAGTTGATGTTCAGTGTTTGAGGAAAAACTTGGCAAGTTCATGGACCAGAAATCCATCAGGATCTTCTGTAAATTGCACAGAAGGCAGATTTGGGAGTGTATTGAGGGAATATAGAGCAGGCTGTCAGACTGGCCCTTTTTCCACCTGTCCCTGCCCATTGCTGATAGAATTGTTAAGGTTGGGAAAGATTTTAAGATCATCGAGCCCAAAAATTTGCATCAGTTTTCATCCCTAAAACATTAAGTGCCCCCATTGTGTCCCAGGAATGCAACAGACTGTGCAGAAAGAGCTGTGAAAATTCAAGTTGTTTTAAGCCAGAAGTGCTTGTGTTCATGATTCTACAAAAAACAAAACCAAAATCAAACTAAAACCAAACAAAAAAAGCAACCAAACAACAACAACAACCCCCCCTGCAAAACATCAAAAACAACCCCCCCAAAAAAACCCCA
>VXBB01006397.1:5129-15730 GCA_013399915.1 Illadopsis cleaveri
TGCATTCCTGCTCTGAAGGTCAGGGAGAGCTTGAAGAAAAGATGCTGTGATCAGTGCCCTGGCAAGGGGGCTCTGTGTGTGATTTGGTCATGTGCTTGCTGAGCGTGATGCTGTGTGTCTGCTCTTCTCATTTGTGGCCAAATTTTTCTTGTTGGTCAGTAGTGAAGTAGGATGTAGGTGTAGGGATGGAGGAGGAGGGTTAGGAAATGCTTTCCTCTCTTAACACAAGCACTTGCTAGTGTTCCTTCTCTTTGTGAGATCAGAGCTGCGCTGCAGTTCAGCCCCAGTCAGTAGCTTCTGGCCTTGCTTAACACTTCAGGTCTGTAAAATGGCACCTTGGGATCTTGCCTTTGGTGGCATTATTTACTTTTTTTCTTCTTATGCCACCTGTTCCTTTCCTTTATGGCTGAGTTTTGTGCAGAAGTTTGTGACACTCTGTCAGTTACTTTCTGTGCTCAGTGCAGCTTTGGAAACATGAGCATGGAGATAGTTGCTTAAACCCCAAACACTTTCTCATCTTTTGTACAGAGAATAAAGGATGTGTGGGAGACTTGGATAATAAGTAGAACATAACTTCAAGCAAGTCATAAATAGTAGATGCTTTTAATTTTGAATGTGAACGTGCTTGTGAGAAAACTGCAGAAAACAAGCCCTTCAAATGGTCCCAAAATTGTTTAATCTGTGGAGTTATCATGAGATTTTCAGCATTTAGGAGTTTTANTTGTTATTTTGAAGTCTTAATTTAAGTACCAGAATTATATACTGAGATGTTCTGTTGTCTTAGGAATAGTTTATGTAAAACATAACATACATAATAATAGTATTTTCCTTNGTCTGGAAATAGATTTTCTCAGCATGGAGGATTCTGCACAGAGATGTAATGCTGCTTTTGGCCCTCTGAATCCTTCATTAGAGGATGAGTGGCAAAGCTATGTAACATGAGAACAGAAAATGCATATTCAGTGGGTGCAATGCACTCCAGGAGATCAGTTTACTTTTCCCATATTTTTAAATGTGCAGCTAAACTGTTATCTTGAAGTCTTAATTTAAGTACCAGAATTATATACTGAGATGTTCTGTTGTCTTAGGAATAGTTTATGTAAAACATAACATACATAATAATAGTATTTTCCTTGTGAATATGCAACCAATCTGTGACTGCCAGGAAGAAAATGGGTTTTGATTTATGTTTTTTCTCCTTATGCGAGGATAGGTGATTCATTTCTCACATGGTTGTTCTTTAGCAAGTGACAAGCATTTCCCTGTTTTTAGAGTACCTGGCACTGCTACTTTCTTCAACTCTGGATATTGTACATGGGCTGTTTGATGGAGTAGTTTGTGCTGGACTTTGGGAGGGGATTTGGTTGGCAGTGCTTGTAATTTGTGGGCTCGATATTTTCTGAGNAGTGGGTGCAATGCACTCCAGGAGATCAGTTTACTTTTCCCATATTTTTAAATGTGCAGCTAAACTGTTATCTTGAAGTCTTAATTAAAGTACCAGAATTATATACTGAAATGTTCTATTGTCTTAGGAATAGTTTATGTGAAGCATAAAATACATAATAATAGTATTTTCCTTGTGAGTATGCAACCAATCTGTGACTGTCAGGAAGAAAATGGGATTTGAATTATGTTTTTCTCCTTATGTGCAGGTAGGTGATTCATTTCTCACATGATTGTTCTTTAGCAAGTGAGAAGCATTTCCCTATTTTTAGAGTACCTGGCACCACTTCTTTCTTCAGTTCTGGATTTTGTACATGGGCTGTTTGGTGGAGTAGCTTGTGCTGGACTTTGGGAGGAGATTTGATTGGCAGTGCTTGGAATTCCTGTTCTTTCAAAAAAATGTTTACTATTTTTTCTGCAAAGGTTTTATTTATGTTGTTTGTAGAGTAAGTGGAAAAGTAAGTGGGACCAGGAGCACACAAAGGAGAGCAGGTATTTGAGGACTCATGTTGGCCTCTAGAGTGAATGATCTTGTTGGGGTCAAAAGTGAGAAGTAACTCTGATTTCTGTGCCTGTGTAGATTGGCTTAAATGTCAGTCAATGCTTGGGAATGACTTTTTGGCTTGAGTAGGATTTTATTTTACTCATCAAAAGGGTNCTGATCAGGAGCAGCAATTATTCCCTGGTGATTTCATCCCAAAATTGAATTTAACATTGTGAGAAACATTTTGTAAAAGTGAAACTTGAGATGTTTCCCTGTTACAAAAAACCTATCAGAGTGTTGTTAAATGTTACTAGAATNAATGACTTTGTGACTTGAGTTGGATTTTATTTTACTGATCAAAAGGGTATTTCAGGAGTTACTTCTGAAAAAAGTGTCCATTGATTGTCTTTAGCCTCATTCTTTTTTTAAAAAAATTAGTCATGCTGCTCTTAATAAATAAAACGTGAAGATCTCCTTGGGGGTGGCAGAGTAGTGAAACAGACTTTACAAGCAGTTACCAGTTGGTTGCACTGGCTGCACTCGGTGTGAGGAAGGGAGTAACTGCGTTTGCATATTGTATTTTGAGACACTTTCTGTATAATGGTGAATGTAAAAGCAAAGTTGAGTGTATGAATGCAAATTCATNTCAATTCTTTATTGCTAAGTAGCGTGACAGGGTGTTGGCTTTTTAATGAGAGGATTAAGCTGTCCTGATGAATAGAAAAATTGTCATGCTGTACAGAGACTATTCTGAAATCTGCAGACTAAATATCTTAATGTTGATTTGGTCTGCTGTGGCAATACATTAGAGGTGATGTATTTTTTTTCCGCATATGGTTATCAGTATAGCCAAATCTCGGTCTTCTTTTCCCTGGAAACCTGCTCTGCTTCTGCATAAGATGCTATTAAATTCCCCATTCCCTTTTTAATAGCCTGCCTTCCCTGCTCCCCGCTGTCGTCAGCCCCAGGAGGTCACCAAGCAGAGCCCTGAGTTGCGGAGTGGTCCCTGATGGGGACCTGCGTGACCATCTGCTTCGTCAGTTCTGGAGGCAATTTGGGAGCTGATGAGGGGGCGTTGAGAATTAGATTGTTGATAGCATTCCTACAAAGGCTGCTATTAACAGCCTGCTAGTCTCTGCTTCTCTACTGCAGAAGACAGAGTGATATTTGTGTTCCCATATGTTGTAAAATGCATGAGATTTTGCTCTTCCTCCTTGGAAATGAGAATAGGAAAATGAGAGCATCCTGAACCAGAAGCTATTAGAAGAGCATGCAGAAACCTGCAGCGATTTCTGCTTTATTTTGTCTTCCTAGCTATGGATTAGAAGGACTGATTTTTGCAATGGACTTTTTCCATAATGGCATTCTTGCATTGTTTGATCAGAGCTTGCACAGGAGGAAAACAGGCTGCTGAATTTAGTCCTGATCTCTATTAGCCGTGGCCTAAGGCTATGCTGAGATTTATATCCCATTTGTATTGTTGCAGCTCAAAAGAAGAATGTTCAGAGGATGACAAGTGTATTCTGAGTAGGTATGTTGTTTCATTTTCATATGAAACCCATTTTTTTTTCTGCTTCCCTTGGTCAGAAATGAGGTTAATAGGAAGAGAATATAGTACAGTGCTGCAGTGTCCCTGTTAAGGTAGAACAATAGCATCAGAAACAGTTCTTTAAAAATTAGCTGCTTTTATTAAATAAAGCTGCATTATGCTGGTGTGCAGAGTGCAGTCTTTCCTTTTTTTTTCTTAACATATACTGCAGTCAGTGCTTCCCTAATGAGGTGGCACTATTGTTGAGTTAGAAGGATAGAATCATCATATTGCTTTAGGGGACAGCAGGATTTAAAAGGAGATGCTTTACTGCCCTGTTTTACAGATTGGATGCATCGGTTTAAGGGCATTGGCAGAATCATTTCCTTGTTCTTAGCAGCAGCCACTGCTGTGTCAGTAGTGTGTGGAATGGAAGTCCTAGTTGGTAGTCTGTTATGGAAACGCTGTTTACTGTTATTGTAGTACCGTGGTGACAACATGCCATTGAAATGGAAAACGAGCTCTCCTGCTATCTGGAAATTCCCAGTTCCTGTGCTTAAAACATCCAGGTCATCGCCACTTTCTCCAGCATACATGTAAGTGAGAGAAATTAGGATAATAAGGTGGGAATTCTTTTCGTGAGACTACCCTGTGGCAAAATACCCTGTTACATATTAAATGACATTGGCACTCAGAATTTTATTTTGTTTGCTATGTAGACACCCCCTCCCTCGATTTTATCCTGGATGTTTCATGATGGGTGTCGTGTCAAGTCTTTCCCTTTTTGTCGAAACATAGAGAAATTGTGCAGATTAAGCCCTATTCATAATGATATTGTTTATATTCATTTGAAAAGTTTGTGGTGGTGTTAATTTGTAGACCTGATCTTGAAATGACAAGTTAAGCTTTGAGGCTGGCAGGCTTTCTGTATAGTGTTTATGTGAACATTTCCTCCTCCTGACTATTTCATTTGGAAATTGAGCTTGAAATCACCTGCTGTATTGTACTGCACTTTTGTTCGTGTGAGTTCTCGTAGAGGTGAAATCATCCTGCTTTGGTCTTGTTTTATTCTTTAAAGTCTTAGCCTTAATACAAACTGAATGTCTTCAAAAAAAGTTACAACGAAAGCTTAAAACATAAATTTGAATCATTCATATCTGAATAGTTGCATAGTTATACAGGTTGTCAGTGTAAAGTAGCTTCACAATATGCCTTTGTCTTGCCAAATCCTGATGCAGCTTTTGTTCACCTTTTGTTGCTGTGAGTTCTGTGTTAGCATATACAGGTAGCTTTTTTTTCCTTCTCTGAAACAAAACTGGTAAGCTCAAGGTACTAAATTCCTTCTGCCTTTATTTAAGGAATCAGCTCTTCCAAAAGGAGGAAGAGTCGCTTTAAAAGGCATAGGGAGCAGTGTAGGTGACTTTTCTATCTGGAAATTGCCGTAAAGGTTAATACTTTCCAATAGTATTCCAGCTGAACACCTACAGTATTAGTACTTGTAAGCTTGTATTGACTACTTGCAGATCAGCTTTTGCTTCAGCTGCAGTAATGCTGTAAGAGAGAGGTGCACAGGTCCTCTAAATGTATTTTTTTGTTGTTGTTGTTGGGCATGGCATTGTTATGGTGGGGCTGAAAGAATCCAGCGCCATGTGCATGGTCACTATTGTTCTCGGGCAGAAAGGCTGAGGGAGCAAACCTGGCTATACAAAACCTGTGCTGGGCATGCTCATATTTAAGATGAATTAATCTTATTACAAGATGTGGATGTGCTTCAGTCTTTTTGTGGGAAGCGTCAAATATACTTAAAGCTACCAGAAGAGAAGCAATTTCCAATAAATTGTTACCTAGTCTGAGTTGTTTAAAAATATGACTTAAACATAAGGAAAGTATCATGATGATAAGAGTTGTGAGACATTTGAACCTATTTCAGGGGAACAGTACCATTAGTGTTTTATCTTATGCTGTTGTTTTTAAACTGTAGTAGTCCTAAATGCAAGAAAAATCAGAACTAGCCCAGTCTGATCTCTCTGCTGCTGAAACGGAGCATTTCTTTTGTGCGTTGCCTTTAAAGTGCTAATCTTAGCCCTGAGACTGCTCCAGCCTTTGTGATGGGGATGGTGTGGCTGATTATCTCAGTGTTGAAAGTATGAACAGGTTTAGTGATCATGTTTAAACTATATGATGCTGAG
Source organism: Illadopsis cleaveri (assembly GCA_013399915.1). Taxonomy (NCBI): domain Eukaryota; kingdom Metazoa; phylum Chordata; class Aves; order Passeriformes; family Timaliidae; genus Illadopsis; species Illadopsis cleaveri. Next base: position 10,774 of record VXBB01006397.1, read on the forward strand.
CTTATCTGGAGCATGAGAAATATGCGATCAGCAGCTTTAATCATCTCTTGATAATGAGTCAATGTATCTCAATGTTTTTGAAGACATTTCTTTATTGGCACGGAGACCTGATATTAGGAGGACTTGTATATCTAACGCTAAAATGATTCATATATTTTATTATAAAGAATGAGAAAGATTACAAAATGGCACCTATTTGATTAGGCAATATAAATCAACTTAAATCAAAAATCCCTTGTAAATTAGGTTGACCTGTGAAATAGGTGATGGGATTAATTACCTTTGTTGCAGAGATAACAATAAATTTAATACAGTGTTATATTACCAGATGTTTTTCATATTTGTATTTATAAGTGTTCTGTTGTAAGTAGTAGTCTGCAGACTGGCAAAGAGCTTATGTTTTGAGTAAAGGGTTGAGGAATAAGTGGTGTGTGGAATTGAACACATATTGATGTAAAATAAATGGCCATAAAACTCTAAGAATTCACAGATGAACAAACACTTTGTTACTAAATATTTTGGATCTAAAGTATACAAAGGTGTGATTTAGCTTTTAATTCCTTTAATACTTGACATCTCAATCTCAAAAAATAGGGGATTTTGTGTAGTTTGAAATGCAAAGTAGGAATGCTTAAAAGTGGAGGTTTTTTCTTGTATTTAAAATGAAATTCCTGTTTTTCAGGTTCCTCTAGTAAAGTTGACCTTAGCTTTAAAGGTGCTTATCACCTGCTTATGATTTACAACCAACTTATCTAGAGATTAAACTAATGATCAGGACACATAGATTTTATTAGAGGTTTATGTACCCAATGGCTGAACTCTGCCTTAGTTTCCCTAAATGCTGAGACTGCTGGTTGTGAGCAGGTTTGACTTCTTGGATGAAGCACTTATGTACAAAGTGCCACTGCAAAATGTTGGCTGTCCTGCAGCTGTGCAGGCTTAGCTCAGTGTCTTCGTGGGAGGGAAGTCTGTGGTAGTTGCTAACAGAGGAAAATGAGTGTGAGGAGCTTGTCTCGGAGATTTCTGTGCCATGGGGAGCTTGTGACTGTGTAGTACCTGAAATGAAGGACCTGCAGAAGTTGAGGTGTGATGGGTTTGTAGGTGAGGATGTGGTTCTGTCACTGGGAAGTCTGCTTGGTTTGCAGGATCTGGTACCCTTTTCCTGGCAATGGGAAGGAGCAGCAGGGACTTACTGCCTCTTGGCTGGTGGATTTGTATACCACCAGTTATTTATTAGGGATATTTTCAGGACATCCTGACTGCAAGAGGTAACTCTTCACATTATAGAGACAGCAAAGGGTCCCATTGATGGGGAAGGTACACATTCCTTGAATTCTGGTGGAACTGATTCAGAGTAGCTTGAACTTGCCCCCAAGATGGAAAGATTCAGTGACATTGCTTAGAGAAAATTAGACACTATTAGAATTGGAATGCTGCCATGTGCCTATATATGTAGGTGTAGTGCAGCTGGCTTAGTGCATGAGTTAGGAAAGTGCAGCTCTGGATGCATGCACACGCCTTTGTCAGGCTGCATTTTCTTTCATGGCACTTATTTTGCTGGTGTTTAGAGTATAGATGCTGTTTGTAAACATTGTGAAAGCTGTTACAGCAAGTTTATGCACCACTAGTCAAATCATATTCATATTTGTGGTTGTGTTGACTGTGTGGAGAGAGACCTATGACTTCATATATTATGTGGACAGTTTCAGCAAGTGAGTAAGAGGAAAGTGAATAACACAGACAGTGTATAACACTTGAAAAAGTGGTGTCCCATGGTATCATAGCTGTTATTTAACATGGCTGCCAAATGTTTAAAAACAAAAAACCAACAGTGACTGACAACCAGAGGTTATACTACAGTGAGGATGAGGAACAGTTCTGAATTGTATTTAACAGCTTTGAGGCATAAAGGAACATGAGTCCCAGTTATTGTTCATGGGGCATGGCGTCTCATACGTTAAGAACTAAGAGAATTATTTCCTATTCACACCAGTAATGTCATTAAAAAAACAATTGTGCACATCTTCCATTAATACAAATGGAATAGAGGTTTGTGGAAACTCAGAAGATTAAAGCGCTATGATGAACACTTACAAAGTATTCAATAGTGCAAAAATACTATTTGCAAAAACACTTTACAGAGGAATGTTCTGTTAAGGTTGTGTCATGCAAGAATATTCTTACCTGCTTTTTAGAAAGTTAAATGTTCAATTAAGTGGTTTTAGTCACCTTCATGCCAATTTTAAAGATAAGTAAAANAATGTTAGGAGAAATAAACAAATGTGGTATTCCAAATATATTGCTATCAAAGGGTTTGCAACACAGTCTATCCTGAGTCACATGGTTATGAAATTTGTCTGATAGGAAATGCTTTGCTCTAATGGAAATCAGTTACTATGCAGAAAAGTAGAATAAATTCTTAATACTCTGGAGTAAGCAGCATTAGTTTGAGCTGCTTATATTAGTTATATAGATTAATGCTTTTGTGTCTTCTTCCAACTATCTGCTTTGCTCTACAATGAGCTCCTTAAATTTATGGTATTCAGTGATATATACTTAAATGGGAAAAGAGGTGTGTGTGTGTAATTCATCAGACCTCCTATATTAGTTCTCTTTGGTGAGACCACCCTATGTATGTCTGCTGCCTTCAATGGTCATTTTTAGTAAATGAACCCTTATGTTGAGCTCCTAAGCATTTGACAGACTACACGATATTCACACTCACCTGTCTTTGGCAACATTTCCATTTTATGACATTGCTTCCTAGATATTTCAAATTTCAACATGTTGAAAGTCAATATGCAACCTCAAATGTTTTTTTTAAACTGATCTGACAGTACATGCAAACAGATGAATTGGATGAGTGGGGAGTAGAAGGGGCTTGTGTCATACTAGTAGAAGACTGCTTTTAATCTCAGAAAATTTGTGTACAGAGTTCTCCTTTGTGCCTGTTGATCTTTCTTCTGCTCTTTATATAATAGGTACTTCAATAGGTTATTCTAAGTTTGACGCGTGAAATTTCATTGCTGTAATAAGCTGATAAAAATGAGAAAAACCCTCCAAATTGTTTGTCATGAAGTCTCTTGGGGCTGCTGTTTTTTCTGGGGAGGCCTTATAGGGGTTGATGTGGCCTACAGGTCCCCAAAATTACACACTTCTCCTTATACAGCAGGATGTCGCAATATTGACATTGTGTTGTGACATAGTAAAGCATCTTTATTGAATTATCTAGGATATGTTACTCAGCCTATTCTGTCAGCATGTCAGTTCTGCCAGTTTGTTATTTTTGCCATTATTTCTTTGTTACTGTGAAAAAATCTTGTTCTCCAGTCAAATTCTACTCACTGACTTTTCTAGTGCTGTGGTGTTTTCTGTTGACATTTGGATGGGGCTACCTATGGATTTCCAGAAAGTGCTTGATGAATATTTGGGTTTTAAAATAGTAGTTGCTTGTTCGAAATGGTAATATAATGGGAATTGTAGTATAATAATGTGTAGCTATCACACTAAAGTGGAAGTGCACATCCATGTTATTGTTATAATATTGTAATATTTTGTCCAGCAGTGACTAATATTGTATCAATGTCTACATTGCAAAAATGTGTTTTTTCATGGGATGAACAAGTCACACGCCCCTCTTATCTGGCATGTATAGATCTAAATGCTTTATCACATAGGGGAAAAATATTTTACAATTGAAAGTAGTTAATGCCCTTCTACATCCTTTCCAGCAAACTGCAATAAAGGAATGCTGAAACATCTGTGAGAAGTGTCAGAGCAAGAGGAATAGTAAATAAGAACCCAAACCCTTATGTCAGAGTCTTACTGATTTTTAAGGTGTCAGAATTATTCTCACCGGTATATAGGGAAAAAACCTCTAACACTCTTGAAAGGATAGTTTGTAATTCGGTTACAGGAACACAGTAGGGTGTATGTTTGATGACCAAATATTGAATGTGCAGGTGCCTCCTTAGACTTATATTTGTCTCTAAGGAGCAATTCTGTTAACTTACTAATTTCTGTGTGTGAAAACTAAGGACACATGCGGTACAACTGTAATCTGCTGGTGCATGCAGAATGGTTTTTGTAAGTGTTTTGTAATACACAGAAAGTATTAAGCTGCCTAGTCAAAATTCTTATTTAACTCTTGAGTACTTAAGACCAAATATAAAGAGCAGAAAATAGGTGCAGTGTTAGTCCAGCCTAAACTGTGAAACATCTGACTGTTCTATTTTACCTTTTTCAACATTAAGGGAATAAAATAGTTCTCCTTATGTAGAAAAGCTACAAAATGCGTATTTCCTTAGCTTTTTCTGTTTCTAATAGTTGGACTCAATAGACAAACACCAACTTTGGCAAAAAGTCATTAGTGAACTGTTTCTAATTTAACATCATTAAACAATGAGAGTCTGCAAATTTAAGCTACGAATGACTCAATGAATGCAAACCCTTTGTCAAACAGATAAACGTGGATGTGATACTAAGGCTCCCAGAGAGATTAAATGCTGTTGGGAACAAAAGCTTTATAGCACTGACTGAGCCAAATATTGCTTTGTTTCGTGGAAAACAAATTTGTATTAACCAGCGGGCTGTAATTATGCTGCAAACAGCTTGAGACCTGTGATTGTTTAGTTGTTCAAAAAGGAATTTTGAAGAAAATATTTTCTGCGTGCATATTCTTGGGAAATCATACCAAAACAGTTGATGTTGCTCAGTCCTTTTCTGCTGGCTTTTTGGCAACTGATCTTCAGCTGACTTTGGTCACAGTGTGGCCTTACTAGAAGGCGATACTAAAACGTTCAAGTGATGTTGGGAGTATCTCTGTTTCTGTGTTCTCCTTCTTGCCATTGAGATCCACTGGTGCTGGGAACTGTGACAATGTCTTGAATCACCTGAGTGTTTGTAGAAGCTCATATAATTTCTGTTGATGTGGCCTTGGACACAATATGGTGATTGC
>VXBB01006398.1:0-19981 GCA_013399915.1 Illadopsis cleaveri
TGCCTGAGCGGCTTCCTGAGAAGTCGCTTTCAGGGAAGTAGTGGCAACCACCATGCATCCATGCCCCTACAAATTGGTGGCCGAATGTGGGGCCCTCCGTAGGCTCCTTGAAAGCATCTCTAGTGGCCACTGGCACTGGACAAAAGCTGCATTTGGGTGTTCCAGTTCCCTGAGGAAAAACCCCAATTTTCTGGGGAAATTCCTGAGGGGCCGACTGGCAACCCTCTGGAGCATTGAGGAAATCAAGGATCAGTTGCATCAGTGAAACCCCTGCAAGATTTTTCTGTTGACCCACTGGAGTGATGAGTATATTGCAGTGAAAGTCACATTTTTATTTTATTTTTGCACTTTAATCTTGTGGGAGGGAGAAAGAGTGAGATAGGAGCAAAACTTCCCATCTCACAGTGGGAATTTTATCCCCAAGTTTATGATATCCTTGCTAAAAATGATGTTAGGTTTTCTAAGGGAGATTTAAAGGCTTTTGCTCACTGTATTTTTAAATATTTTATAAATATTACATGGGAATCAGTTTTGTTGGTTGAGTTTTGCGACAAAGTTTGGAAAAAGTTATATTTTCAACAAAGTGAGGAGGATTTTCAGGTTGGAAAGTTTTATCCGATTTTTCATTCTATTTATGAAGTGACTGAGTGTTTGGGGAAGAGTTCAGGGAATGTTAAAAGTTCCGTACCCCAGTTATTACCCCAGCTATAGTGTTCCTTCCCCCGTGTTCCTGTTGCATCATCCCCTCAGGAGAGGTCTGGAGATGGAAACTGCCAAAAGGCACAGCAGTGCTACCTGCATTCTGCCATCTCTCTTCCTCTTCTTCTGTCCCCTCTCAGGTTGGCACTGATCACGCCAGCCCGAGTTCTAACCTGACCCTCTTTCCTATGCACTGTTACCCAGTTCCCTCATTGCGTTCTATGGCTCAAAATGTCACCAGCCTTGCGAGGCGATCCACTATTTTGAATGACTTGGTGCCAAATTTTCCTGCCATCACAACACAAAATGGCGGCTATGATCCTCCTCCGCCCTTTCCCTCTCTCATTCTTCCATCGGGCTCCTCCCCCGTGATGTGCTCCACCCCCACACCAAGTACTGCCCTCACATTGGGACCCTCCCCTTCCACAGGGAAGCCCAGGCCTCGCCTCCACTGATCCGGCCACTCCCATTTCCCACGCTTCCAGCCTGGGAACCAGAAGTGAAACTGACCAGAAGGTAGCCGTCTTGGATACCAAAGGCCCCAACCACCAGGCCTTGCTGGCCAGCTGGAGCTCTTGTGCCTATGTCAGCTGACCTCCCACCTCTCTGGAGGAGAGCAGTGATTCCTCCGATTCAGACAGTGATTCTGGGGATCACTGGGCAGAGGTATGAAAGCAAGCAGCTCAGGAGGGTGCTTGGGATATAGCTAGAAAGCTGCAAATCGTAGCAGCCCCAGTTATATTTTAAAGAGGGAAGAACCCAAAGTGGGAGTCTATTCCATACAGGGAACTTAAAGAATTATGTAAGGCATGTAAAATTAATGGGAGGAAATCACCCTATTTTAAAAATCTTTTACAAGTGACTTTCTCAGCCCATGTCTTTTGTGCCACATGACCTTTGGCATGTTATGTCCCTCCTCCTCTCACCCATGGAGCTCTTCCTGTGGGAATCAATTTGGAAAAAACAAGTAAAAGCATTATTAAAAAATTACAGAAGTGAGGATGGACTGGCCCATATGACACTAGAACAATTAAGTGGAGAGGGTGATTTTGAAAAGCCATAAGACCTGGCAAAAAGTATCTTCAGGGCAGTTCTAGAAGACATTAAAAGCACTGCCCAGAATGCTTTATTTCAAACACCAGATGGCGCCACTCCACAGCAGAGTTTTTCTGATATTCACCAAGATGCAGATCAGACATTTGTAAAATTCATAGACAGGCTCAAAGAGACTATTTATAAGCAAATTGATTGCCCACAGGCTAGAGAGGAGCTGCTCAGTAAACTAGCAGCTTCTAATGCCAATGCTGAATGCAAGAAAATTATAAGAGCGTTCCCTCTAGACCCTAAACCCACCATTCAGTAAATGGTGGAAGCCTATACTCGTCTCACAACTACAGGACACATGGTAGCCCTGGTAGTCAGTAAAGGAATGGCTGAAGTTTTGGTGGCACACAATGAAGAAAAGATGCAATGCTTTAAGTGCGGTGAACTGGGGCACCTCCAGGTGGAGTGCACTGGTTGTCCCTCCTCCACATGCCAGGACTGTAAGGAACATTTTAAAAATTGTCCCCAGTTTCAATATCACCAGCAGGTCCAGCATCATCCATCTTACCAGCGGCACCAGGTAAACTTCCAGCTGGGCACAGGACAGACCTGCGCTATGACACCAAATGCCAAGCCATTCTGTCCCTCTCTCCCCACCATCTCGGAGAGTCGAGGCAATGGGAAATCATCTATGATGACACCTACTATGAGGAGCGCTAACTCTCCAAGGCCTACCAACAGCTTCAGGCAGGGACATAACGCATGCTGGTAACCGCCCTTTCCATCCAGTTTGACGATGAGGCGGCTTGCCACATTCCAACTGGTAAATTTGGACCTTCTGATGGACCAAGGGATATTTTAATCATGGGGACTCTAGTAACAGACTGGACAGTTTACAGTTTCCCAAAGTCCAAACCGTGGGGCCAATGGATGAGATCACTGTCACAGTTATATGTGTGGACCCACCTTGATTTTTGCTTCAGGGCACACTCATCACCCAAGCTTTCCTCATACCCACCTGGACTGACATTTTGCCAGAAAATCAAATCCTATGGCTGTTTGGGTGGAGACTGAGGGCCAGGACAGACCTCTTTTAGAGTGTGGCTCGTTTAACAAAGGCGATAAAGTTTATCTTCCAGGTGTGGCAGATACCGGGGTGGATGTGACCATCATCACCCACTAAGAGTGGCCATAGGGCTGGGAACTAGTGCCAGCTAATGGAGTCATCTCTGGGATTGGAGGAGCTGCCATCTCTATGTGGAGCAAACGAACAATCCTTATTGAGGGTCCTGAGGGTCAGGTTGCCACACTAAGACCTGGTGTTCGTGTGGAGGGCACCCATCACTTCATGGGGCAGGGACCTATTGTCCCAATGGTGGGCCAGGCTGGAAATCCCCTCACCACTGTAGGATTTCTAGCTGGGGCCACTGTGGAGTGCGCCATCCCACCATTCACATGGAAATCTGAACAGCCAGCGTGGGTGGATCAGTAGCCCCTTTCAGAAGTAAAGCTAAAGGCACTCGAGTCCCTGGTGCAGGAGCAATTATACAAGGGCCACATTGTACCATCTAACAGCCCTTGGAACACCCCTGTCTTTGTCATTCATAAACCAGGCAAAGACAGAGGGACGCTCCTGCAAGACCTCAGGAAAATCAATGAGGTCACTGAGGACATAGGCTCCCTGCAGCCCAGTCTATCTTCACCCTCAATGCTCTCAAGAGACTGGAAATTGGCAGTCATTGACATTAAGGATTGCTTTTTTAACATCCCTCTCCATCCCAGAGATGGCCCAAGATTTGCATTTTCTGTCCCATCATTTAATAGACAAGCCCTTCTAAAAAGCTATCAATGGCAAGTTCTCTCCCAAGGGATGGAAAATTCTCCATCGGTTTGCAAAATGTTTGTTGCCCGCATTCTCTCATCTATCCGAGAGAAATTTCCTGGCTGTTATTCTTCATTATATGGATGACATTTTAGTATGTACTCAAACCAACACATATTTGGAGCTTGTTCTCAAAAAGACCATTCAAGCTATTGAAGGAGCAGGATTTGAGAACACCAAAGAAAAGATTCAGTGCACCTGCCCATGGACTTACCTTGGACTCCGGATTGATGAGCGGACCATTGTACCCCAACAACTCATCATCAAGGACAGCCTGAGGACCCTGAGAGACCTTCAGCTGTGTGGCAGCATAAATTGTGTTTGTCCACTGCTGAGGATCATGACTGAGGACCTCATGCTGCTTTTCAGCCTCCTGCGAGGCTGTGATGACCTCAACTCACCAAGGACCATCACACCAGAGGCCCAGGTAGCAATCCAAAAGGTATCGGAGGCACTGTCCACGAGACAAGCCCACCGCGCTGATCCAACACTGCCTTTCAAATTTGTTATCCTGGGTAAAGTCACCCAAGTTTCATGGGCTCATTTTCCAGTGGGACCCCACTCTGAGGGACCAGCTTTTAATCATGGAGTGGGTGTTCCAATCGCACCAACCAAGTAAGACCACTACAACACCCCAGGAGTGGATGACTCAGCTCATTATATAGGCCAGAGCATGCCTCTGGACCCTGGCAGGGTGTGAATTCACATGCATTTACCTCCCATTGACATTAGGTAGTCTGGAAGCTTTGCTCCAAACCAATGAACACCTCCAGTACGCTCTTGACATCCACCTAGGTCAAATTTCTATTCACCTACCAAAACACAAACTATTTAATGTGCATTTTAATCTGGTACCAAAATCATTAAAGAGTTGAACTCCTCTAAAGGTGCTGACTGTTTTTACTGATGGTTCAGGAGGATCCCACAAGTCAGTTATGACTTGGAAAAATCCTAACACTCAGGAGTGAGAGTCTGATGTTCAGATTGTTCAGAGATCCCCACAAATTGCAGAAATAGCAGCTTTTGTCAGAGCCTTTGAGAAGTTCAAACAACCCTTGAATTTGGTTACTAATTTGGCCTATGTTGCTGGGATAGCTGAAAGAGCAAAACTTTTTTTTAGAAGAGCTGTCAAATCCAAATTTATACAGCTTGATCTCCAAATCAATATATCTCCTTTCCCACCGAGAGCAACCATATAATATTATGCATGTGAGGTCACACACCGACCTCCCAGGACCAATTGCAGAGGGCAACCGGAGGGCAGATGCCTTGGCCATGGCAGTGCAGACCACCCTGCCAGTCATCTTTAATCAGGCAAAGTTGAGCTATCAGTTTTTCCACCAAAATGTACCAGCCCTTGTTCGTATGTTTAAAATCACAAGAGAACAGGCACAAGCAATTGTAAGCTCCTGTCCCATTTGCCAGGATTTTGCTTTGTCATATATGGGGACTAGGGTTAATTCCTGAGGCCTCGAGAGTTTATGACTGTGGCAAATGGACGTTACCCCTTATGCACCCTTTGGGAGACTTAAATAGATTAATGTATCTATTGACACATTCTCTAGGGGTGTCTTCACATCAGCTCACACAGGAGAAAAGGCCAAGGAGGTTACCCAGCATTTTCTCCTAGTGTTTTCCACCCTGGGCATTCCCCAAGCCAGAAAAACTGATGATGGTTCTGCTTACACCTCCCAAAAGTTTAAGCAGTTCCTAAATCAGTGGAGGGTGAAACACACCACTGGTATATCCCACTCTCTGACGGGTCAATCTATTGTTGAGAGGGCTCACCGTACCATCAAGAGGGTCCTTGATCAGCAGCATGGGGGGGTTGAAACACTATCAAGCACAGAAAGACTATGCGAGGCTGTTTATGTCATCAATTTTCTTAATAATTCATTTGAGGAGCCAAATTCCCCTGCCATCAGGTGCTTCTCAAACACTAACAAAGCTCAGCTCTCAGAGAAGCCATCTGTGCTGATCAAGGACCCTGAAACCAAGCAAGTAATGGGGCTCTTTCCGTTAATAACATGGGGGAAGAGGGTATGCTGGCATGCCCACAGGATCTGGCTCAAGGTGAATTCCAGGCAAGAAGATCAGGCCGTACATTGAACCACCAGATGCAGCACCCAGAGACACTTCTGAAGAACCTCAAGGACAGCAAAGAGATCAGGCTTGGGTGGCGTGGTGGTGAAGGAAGAAATAGAAATATCACACCAATCCAACTGCAGATAAATTATAAATACATTGCTCCACAATATTTAGACTGTTACCAGACATACGACATATTACGTGTTGAGCTGTCATTTGTTAAGTATCTGCAGAAATCCATTGGGGGAAGACTGTTTAGTAAAACAAAATAGGGGAGTTGTGGAGGCCCTTGAGCCTATCAGGGAAACTTCCAGGGCAATGTCCTGGAGGAATCTACCCTAGGCTTCAAGAATGCCGCACCGCTTAAGGTGAAAAAAAAGGCTTCCCCTGTGGTGCTCTGCAGCACTATGTTAATCTACCTCAGGTTTGCTTTTCCCATTGGCCCATTGGCCTTGCCCACCTCTCTTGTCCTAGTTCTAGAGGGTTCTCCTTTCCCTGTTTCCCCACTGGTTCTGCATCATTGATTGTCCGCCCTCCTATTCCCTATTGGGTGTTGCCCTTTGCCCTGTCCTTGCACTGCCCTTGTGCCCTCTATTCACTGGCCCCTGATACTCTGCTCCACCCCCACTTGCCCTTGTATTTAACCCTGAACCCTCCATTACCCTTGTCTTTTGTCTCTGGACCCCTTCGGTGTGTGGCTGCAATAGACCCCCATGGAACTCTCTACCGAAGACCCTTCCTGCCTTTCCTTCACTGACTTATCTGTGGTGTGTGTGGGTGTGGATTAAGTGACTGTTTGTGTGCCTGCCTGAGCGGCTTCCTGAGAAGATGCTTTTAGGGAGGTAGTGGTAACTACTATCCATCCATGCCGCTACACTGTATCAACAGTGTATTTTACAGATAAATGACAATTCCTAAGCCTCTCTATTAATGACATCTATTTTCAAAGTTTTGTCAACCCTGACAGCTAGAATGGCTGGATTATAGGCATAAAGAAAATAATGACAGAAACAACTGCACTGTCTGAAAGGATTCTATTACCTTACTATCTTTATTGAAGTCTAGATTCTGGGAATAAGCAAAATAAGCAAAGGCTTGAAATATTTAATGACTATGCTTACAAAAATTGTCTTGAAAAAACAGCTGTTGTAAGCCGTTTTCTAAAATTCATCTTTTAGGTTTGTTTAATTATATCTGTTCTATGAGAAGTTGAAAAACTCCATGATTTTAGTTCCCTTTTCACTCAATAAAAACTCACTGGAAGAGAGCAGGAAGAAAGAGAATGGGATGCTTCTCTGTTACAGTAAATAGTAAGACTTGGGATACATTGGTTCTGGTAAGATTTGGAATACATTGGTTCAGTGGCTGGTTCTGTCACAAATTTCCTGTGTGAAGTCTTTTGGTGTTTCAGTTATGTATCTGTAAAGCAAGGATAACCACTGTCCCACACAGGACTTTCTTGGTTCACATTTAACATGTTAGAGGTATTCAGAAAGTCATGTAGGAGAACTCTACTGACCATATACCCAAAAACAGTAGTCAAAATTACTGGAACTCCAGTGTATCTGGCAGACTTATCTCATAAAAACATACTTGCCTACTACCTGCAAAGAGGTCTCACAACAGCAGTTTAATATTTCTGCAAAAACAAATTTCAAAGTACAATTCACTCAAATAATGAATGTGCAGAGAAATGCAACCTGTTGTTGAGGAAAAGCAATATAAACCCTGTAAGCATTTATTACCACAGTGCTCAAGACCACACCACCCAACTGGGACCTTCTTTATAGGATGACTGACTTTACAGGAGATATTGACATTTGGGGAGATAAAATACATTAAGAAGATTCCCACCTCTCTGCTATGAACACACCCTCTCGTACAGCACACAGAGATCAGGGAATGAATAAGGAAACGGGTCATGATATTTTGGCAGGCAATGTGTCAAAGGAAAGGTGATCTGCATGTAAGGCTGGACTAAACAGACATTACAAGGCAGTGCCACAGAAAATGCTGGAGATCTCTGGTTAGTGAGTTGACTCCGTCCATACACTATTATTGTTTCATACAATATCCCCATATGTTTCTCAGTCATTCTGTCTTTAGTGCCCATCTGTAAGCCATATCTATATTTATTTCATGCCTTCCAACAGCAAAAATTTTGGAAACCTGCTTAGAAAGACCTTTCAGATCCATATTTACACATATTCAGTGGCACTGTTATCTACATAATAGGTAATAATTTTCAGCTGAAAGGCTAGAAAAGTAACCAACAACATGAAAGTATAATACTTCCTTTCAATTATCTCAAAGAGCTGGTTTCATTTCAAAAGGTAGATTATTCTGAATATCAGCAATAATTTACCTCAGTAGTAAAGTTTCTGTCTTTTGGCCACCACAGTGTAAATGATGGTATTTTAGTGGTCTAGCAAAGACTTTGAAATAAATAAATAAATAAATAAATAAATAAATAAATGCTTGAAATTAAATGTAAGAATTTGTCTAGTGTTGCAGTGCATGATTAGGGTTTTTCAATTTTGTATATGTTTCTTGTTTATTGTAATGGTATGTCCCCTTCTCCCCTACCCCCCTATCCCTCTTCCCAGTGGTTTGTCCCTGAAACAAAAGCCTTGCTAATCACCCCAGTGGGCCTGGGAGAAGGTGCTCTCCTGTTCAATAGGTGCTCAGGTGCCCACCCACCGCCATTGTATTGTTAAGCATCCAAGTTCTAAAGCCAACCCCCCCATCCCAGAGATTGGACCAAAAGTTACCCTCTGCCCAGAGTACTTCCGAAGGGTACTTAAGGGAGTAACAAAGGCCCAGTCGCTCGCTTGGCTCTTGGCTCTCTTGCTTCACCTGCTGCCCCTCCTGCTCCTGCCCTTGCCTCTTCTCCTGCTTCCCTTCAGCTCCAGCCACGGACCCCCAAGGAATAAACATCTGCTAAACCCACGCCGGAGTCTGCCCACTCTTCCAAGGCCTCAGACCACGTTGCCAGGCTGAGATCAGAGCAAACCCACAGAACATTCGTTGTGTACCGTCCCAAAGCACAGCTAGCCAGGAAAGCAGCACAGGGACGGACATAGCATAGCACAGTTTATGTTGAATTTCTTTGAAATTGACAAAAAAACATGTTTTGAAAAGCATTGTGCTGACAGAATAACTTTCTATTATTTACATTTATTAAAAGAACACCCAAAAAGAGCAAATTATAACATGGACTACAGCAAAAAAGATACAGATAATGCATTCAGACCTAGCTGATAACCACAGAAAAAAACCCAGGGAATCTGAGTCAGCTTGATAAAGCATCCTACTGATATTACATACACCCTTTACGCCTCCATCAGTCAGGGAGAACTGATTAAGAGACAATCCGCTTTGCAGGTGCGACTTGTGGAAGTGTTCTTTATATTTCCTTCAGCATCAGCCTGACCTAGTTTTACACGGCATTGTGGGAAACTAGGAACATACAGCTAGTTGTATTTCCCCTAGGTGAAAGAAAACAGCCAACAGCTGGAGGGGTTCAGCTACTTACCATCTGGCCACAGATGCAAAGAACCTTTGATTGTCTTAAAAAGCAACTGATTCACTGAGTTTTGGTGGACTTCTTTTGTTTCAGTCATCTCTGGGCTCAGAGCACATTGTAACATACTCACCATCATCTGCTGAATATGAAATATTTCAGCTCCAGTGGCAGAGAGGCGGTTTGGAATAGAAATATCAAGAAAAGCTCCAGGAAGAGTGCTTGGTCCAGCATTGTAAACCTGTAAGACACAAAATGAATACAAATAAAATTACCTACTTGTCTTCTCATAAATAGGAAACTACCATAGATTTAGAGCTGAGAGTGGTAAATTTGGTAGGCAAATTTGAAGAAATACAAGTACTTTGCAGGTTTTTCAATGTCTTCAGACTGAGACTTCTTTTTTAAATGTGAGAATGAAGTCAAAGGGTTAGCTTACCTAACAGTCTTCAGGCACAGCTCATATATCAAAGGAGAAGCAGTTTTGCAGGATAATTGCCAGTCATCAATACAAACAGCATAAGACTTCTATTTTATATACAGAGACACTGCTAGTACACTGTGTGTTTTGGTAATAAAATCTTGAAGGTTATAAGAAATTACTTTCTCAGTAAATATTCTCATTTCCATCTGGTAACCACTGCATGATACTCTGCATATGTTTTCCTTATGGAGCAGAAGCCAAATAATTACTGTGACTACTGGACTGTGGCTTTTCTGAGTGAGTTGCCAGGACATACATGTGAACAACTTCCATTTAAGTTCTGGCATTTTCAATTAAATTACTCTTTTAGTAGCTTTCTATCACCCCCTAGCCCCCAAAATTTCAACAAAAACACAAAGAATTTCTCATCCACCACTGAAATGTATCCAGTGAAAAATCCAAAATTTATGAGGTTTTGCTGAAGAGAAATAATCCACGGAAAAAATTCAATTAAATTAAGTTTTCACTTGTATTTACATTTTTTAGTAGGAAAAATATTTTCTGGTTCTTTCTAACAACACAAATATAAATGCTTTAAAAAAATTAAAGTAAAAACATGAAGCTCATTACAATATTTATCCACACTGAGATACTACTGTGAAAAGATGTAACATGCAGTTGTTAATTGTGTAACATACAAATATTAAAACCAATAGGTTTTCATTCTTCAAACACTATTTATATTTGAAGGAATGCCTGACTGATAAACAGAACTAGTTTGCAATGCCAAATCCTCACAAAAGCCCTGAGGCTCCAGGCAGGGGGAGAAATCCCGTTAGAATGGAGTATGGCAAATGCTGCATAAAATAAAAACGTAATGTTTCATGTTAGACATTTTTAAAACTTTGATTATCTCACTAAGATCAGATATGAGTTGTTGCAGAAAAGGCATTTTCTGTTTCCTTGTTCGTATTGGATGTAGTAGAGATTTTCACATATAAAAACCGCTATAAAGGTCCATTTTTTTGTAACGCATCTCTTTCTCTTGGTTAAGGGACTATTATTTTTCTCCATCAAGCCAGTGTTGAATGTACTCATGGCATCCTAAAGCATGTTCTGTTAAAACGAAAAAGGGGAATGCCTGGAGAAACCCCGCACGGTCAATTGGAAAAAGTTCTATATATAACTGATCACCTTGTAGTGCCACAAAATTCAAATAATCCTGTCATTTCAAATTACTCTCCTTCGTTGCAATCTTCAGGAGAGATGCACCTGCCTCGAATAAAAGTCTGAGTACAGGATCTAACCATTATGAGTGGGAGGGACCGTGTGAGCTTATCACTTGGGGTCGTGGGTATGCCTCCGTTTCCACAGACACTGGGGCACGACGGATACCTGCAAGGTGTGTTTGCCCTGACTTGCAACACCAAAAGCAGAACATGGCCAACAGGTAACCTTCGAATGATGATCAGGATGCAAATCATCAATTGAATGGTCCCTCTACAAGTAGAGATTGAGCATTCTATCTTTTCCTTCGTTTCTAGAGTAGTGAGTGTTGACAAGTTAGACTGCCAGTTCTTTGAGCAGACTGATGATGTTTTGTTTACTATATTAGAATTAGTCTGACTCCTTGCAAGAATGAACAGCAAGACCTGATGTTGGTGCATGAAGAATTCAATGGCATATGCTAGAGGATCTCCCTGATCAATCTAAGTCAGTGTCCGATTGAGGTTCTATCTAGTAACTGGCAAATTACTACAAGGACCTCTTGTGCTGTGTTTGTTCTCTTTCCTGCAAGGGCCCTGCAGGAGATTACAAACGCTGCCCTCCACCCTTAAAACAAAAAGGGGGAATTGTGGATGCTGAAAGCTGGTCAGAAGAGAAAGTCAGATCGACTTTCCCAGGCATTGCTCTGGGGGAGCTGGGAGAAGACATTCTAAACAATTTCTAATCTCTGCACCTGCTGGTTTTCCAACTTGTTTACTTGCAAGGATGTTTGCAAAGAGGTGTTGGCTTGAATGATCAATCATGTCCAGTAGTGTCAGAACAGTGTATAAAAAGGATGTGCCTTTTAATAAACATTGCTATATATGCCCTCCAAAAACATTTGGAGTCATATCGTTATTTCAGCCATCCCAAATATAATAACGATACTGGAGAGCAGATGTGTGACTTGTTATGGTATAATTTTCTACTTCCATAAGGAAAAAAAATTAATACTGCAACTGCTAAGTATGTGCATGGGGGACAAGAGCATTTGGTAGGACAAATGGTGGTACTGCCAATACATAGATTCTCTCTCCCTTTCCCTTTATCACTTTGCTTTACTGAAAATATTTATCTAGTTAAAGCATCAGTGCATCCATTCTTCATCTGGATTAACCAATCATTGGGTATGAGGGGGAGGAAGGGAAGAAAACCTATAAACCCCCAAGAAAGAAACCAGAATCACAAGAATTAATAGCCTGGTTCACAAAAGCTTTTATGTCCTAAAATCCTACTTTCAGTCCTTCAGTAAATTGCTAAGGGCACTGTATGACAGTGGGGGCTTAATTGCTCTGGATCGCAATCTGTCCATGGAGGTAGACATGTTATTTGTTATGAGCTGAGTTTTCAGACTAGGAAAACAGAAAGAAAAAAGACAAAACACTATTTTTCATAATAAATAGACCTACCTCTGCATGACTTATGAATCCCTAGTCCCATCTAGCAGTCAAAAAGGATTTGTAAGACTTGTAATAGATGCAGTTACAGCAGTGAAACACAATGTCAGCTAATTTTGGCCACATCACAGGAGTTTTTTATAATAAACCATCCATATATTTTGCCACATCAAGAACCCATCTAACTGCCATGTGAAGTGTAATATTTAAGTAACACTTGAATAATGCGGAGATGCTATGACATGCTATGAGGTATTTATTGAAAGCTTCTCACACCTGTCTTTTTAGTGACCTCATCCCTTCCCTGTACTGTACTGTTATCAGTAGTGCTATAAATATTTTCATAATGGGGCATTCAGCCAGCCTGAATCCCTAGCACAGATAGATATGTATTTGTTCTCTTGGATAAAGGCTGCCCACTCCTTTGCTCAATTACCATGCCATTAAAATGAATTACTCTTCCACTTTTAACTTGTGATTTCATCCAAGATGTGGAACTTGAGTAACTAGGGCTCTTTACTCAGCATGTGAAAAAAGGTGAAAGAGAAATAAATGGTAGGAGCTTTTCTTTCCTTTGGAAGTGAGATGCCATGTTTGCAATTTTTGTCATAATATATTCAGATACAGGACATATGCCATCTCTGCACACTGTAAATATGGTATCCAATCAAAAATGCATTGTACAGCATTGTAGCAGGATGCTCTGCCTGAGTGGGGGTAAAACAGCTCAACCTAAACCCTATTTGTGAAAGTCACTCATGATGGATGGAGAAGAGTGGTCATGCTGCCTTTGGTGTTAAAAGACTGCTCAGGCTGACTTATCAATCCCAAAGTTAAACATTCAGACAGCATTTCCTGACAAATACTGGTACCAGTGAGGATGTTACAGGCCAAGTTCCTGATAAAGGAATCAACAAGTAATAGTACAGATAACTTGTCTAAAGCTGCTGACCTGGCACAGCTAGTCTAGAAACACATGAGTGACCTTTATACTCTAAAAGCTCAGTCCCACTTTTTATCAGCTTGGACTTCTAACACATCACTTCCAGGAGAGAGTGTGGAGGGTCTTCCCTTGAGTGGAGATGTCCATCAAGATTTCTCCTTGAGGCTGAGCAAAAGAGATTTGCCCACAGTTGTTGGTATGAGTCAGTACACCTATATAACCTTTAGACAAAAACTGTTGATGCAGCCGGGGCTAGGATTGGATCCACTTGCACCTAGACTCCTCTCTGAGAAGAAGTTTAGAAAGCAAGGGAGTCCTTTCTGAACCTCATAGCTCAACAAAAGGGTCTTCTTTATAAACCTTGAATGAAGCTTCCATTCTGCCCATGACTGTGATGCAAAATCATGCACAAAAGCCCATACCACACTCAGAATAAGATAGATAGAAAAAAGAATGTGCAGTCAAGCAGGAAAGCAGTCAAAATAAGGATGAGTTTTACCTGCAGCGTGAAGTTGAGAGACTGGAAAAGGCATTCATGGTTTTCCAACTGGACAAAGTTGGACACTTCCACAGAATCACCGTAGAAAAATGAAGTAGGGAAGACTTCTCTGTAAGATCAAGATACAGATGTAGTAAGCTAAATTTGTGACCAAAATGAAATATATTTCTGTCTAGCTGAATTGCACCCCTTGCTTTCTAGTCATGTGAAATTCTATGGGATCATTTTGCATTAATCTATTTTTTGTGGTTTGATTTCCTCTTGGCAACATTAGACTACATAGGCAGCATCTCAACTGACTTGAGTTAACATCCCACCAATGAAGCAGACTTCTTTTGATTACTTGTGCCTTTTTCTCCTTTCCTATCACAAATCCTTCTCCTGCCATGGATGATTTGCCCAAGTCCCCTAGCTTGGATTAACACAGGAAATCATCGCACTACCAAGTTAATCTGAAGAAACACTATCTAAGAGGAATACTTTAAGCTACATATTCACTAAGGTAACATTTCAATTTTATTTAACATTTACATAGCATTTCAAGAATGAACACTTGGGTAATTATCTAAGTTTCACTACCTTTATCATTAGCAGATGATTAAAGGAAAGATTAGAGGAATATAACCTGCTTTCAACTGGAGTGGAACAGTCCAAGTTTCCTCAACCACTCTTATCATCTAATCACACAGTAAAATGCAGTAGGATTTTATCAGAAATTACTTGGAAGCACAACACAGTACCTGAAAATCCTGTGGAAGAAGACTAGGAGTGCTTTAAGCATCCTTTATGTCTCCTAATCACAGGCTTCTCCACTGTCAGGAAAGGCTCCTGGTGTGATTTCAGACAAACCTTAGTCCTCCCTACTGCCTAAAACTCTGCTTCCTTCCCAGGTTGTCCTTTAGAATCAGAGCACTTTCAGACAGGATTTTAAGCCTGTTTAGATACATGTCCCTTTTCTTCTGCCTGCATCCTGTGCCAGCGATTGCTAGGGGAAACAGTGAAAGAGATTTTCTCCTACCATTTAGTGTCAGACCAGAAGGCTTCTCCCAAATATGGTACAAACCATTCTGGGCTATTTATAACCAGGAATGAAGTTTCCTCCTCTAGACTCAAATGGAGGACAATTAAGCTAATAAAACAAGCTTCAAAAAGATACTGTCCAAAATAAAGGGTATTACTAATATTACCATGCCTGGGAACCTCCAATAAACCCAACTTTTCCCTGGCTGTTGGATTTTTCTGTGAACTTCAATTAACTAAGCCTTGTCTAGGAGAAAGAAAAATATAAACCACACAGGCACTTGGGTGGGGCTTATAGATTCAGAAAGCTCATGTTTTAAAAAAGTACATTCTGAAGAGAAAGAAGAGAAGCCAATTTTTATTATATTTTGGCATGCAGTATTCTGCAGGTAACGGAGACCTAAAGACACAGATGAAAGCATTTGTATCTGTAAAGCTGGATAAAAATCCATCTGTATCAAAGCATCAATAAACAACTTCTAAAGAATTTGTAACAATGAAAGCATTGTTACAAAAACTTCCAGAGCATGCTGCTGAGACTGAACTCTCAATATAGAGATTTTTGTCCTTGCTAGTCATCTTGTGAAGTTTGACAGCACACTTCCTTTCTCTGAGCAGGCTCAAACATACCTTTTACCCATTCTGACTGCTGTGGCAGTAATTAGGGATTTTATTTCTATCCAACAAGATATCCAAAAATGAGCTTTATAAGGCAAAACCCAGTCTAGGCCTTGAATCTGAGTTTATTCAGCTTTTCAATCAAATCACATGTCAGTGCAAGTTAACTTTTTTTCTACACATGTAGCAAGCATAGTGGTCAAGGGAATACTTGACTTCTGATGCCAACCTGCACTGATCATTTAGACAATACCTGTAGTCTGCAGGTAGCCATAGATTGTGGCTGAAACAGACACTGACCCTCTGGAGACACTATTGATGAGTTTTTGCTTTCCCAGTTTAGGAAGTAATTGCAGCTTTCTTAGTCTACATGAATACTAATTCATATTCAGTGACCAGGTCCTCCAATTCTGACTCAAAGCACTGTTTATGCTAAAGAATGGTCTGACTGTTGAGACTGACCACAAATCTTTCATTCTAGGTTTAAGATTGTGATGCCAAGTGGAATGGAAGAGCCTCAAGTACAAAGGCAGGAACTCATACACATGCAGCCTTAGAGAGAGAACACAATGGCTATATGTTACACAAGTATTTCAGTCAATGGGTGAATGATGCTCCACAGTTGGTAGTCAGATGCCTCGCAGACTACGGAATACAGGAAATAGGAAAATAAACAGAAGCAGAAGCAAAATCTGCCTGTGAAATTAAACAGAAAGGCAAACAGCTAGACTTCACCAATCTCCTTAAAATTCCAGAACATTTGACCGTAACCTTTGGCCTGGTGACTCTCAACCATTTCCTGAAAGATATGCTCTAAGGAACCAGATGTGATTTACTTGTTCTTTTAAAATTTAAAGTCCATCATATCTACAGCATCACTTGAATTCAAGAATGATCACTAAAATATCTACTTTAAATGTGATGGTAACTACTTAGCATTAATTAGGAAGTAGTGAAAATGAGGTACAGTCTTGAAATGAATAAAATTTCCAGATACTGAATGAGACTTTCTGAATGACCAGAGTCTGGGAAACAAAGAAAAAGCAACAGTCTGGGTACATGTAAACAAAGAGAAAAATTAATTTTTTCACTCGAAGACACACAGATGTTATTCTTAGGATGATGATTATGCTGATAACGATTATTATTATTGTTGTTTTTGTTTTCATTTGGTGGCTGATACTTACCCACTGATGGATGAGTCCACTTCATGCATCAGGGGCACTGACAGGATTAGAGTATTATCATGCAGACATTCAGTCCGTTCTAGGTTTCCACTATGCCAGAAAGGAAAAATAAACATACTGCAAATCAACAGCCTTTGCAATATTTCACAGTTTCAGTTACCACCTCTCTGCCTTGTACTCTGAGCCTCTCTGTTCAAGTGATAACAGCTCCTTAAGAATGTTCACCCAACTTTGGAGAGGGCACACACAAAAAGCATGAGTTTTGTGGCTGTGACATGAACAGGCTCATAACAAAAAAAATGTATATTGGAACAAGGTGTGAATTCAAGTATCTGTGGCAAACTACAGCAACCATCATACACAG
Organism: Illadopsis cleaveri; assembly: GCA_013399915.1. Taxonomy (NCBI): domain Eukaryota; kingdom Metazoa; phylum Chordata; class Aves; order Passeriformes; family Timaliidae; genus Illadopsis; species Illadopsis cleaveri. Next base: position 16,955 of record VXBB01006398.1, read on the forward strand.
TGGAGAGAAACAAGAACATTTAGACTTCCATGCTAGAGTTCATTTTCTCCCAGTCTGCACAACAGTTTGTGAGGATCAAAGAAAGTGAGGGTAATACACACCTCACAGAGGGTCTTGACTCACTAAATGAAAAAATGTTTTCAATATACCTGCACTGTACTACAGCACCAATTTGCTGCCACTGCAAGCAGTTTATCAGGCAAGACCTTGTAATGAACTGGCCATAACCTCTCAGTAATTCCACTGTCTCTTTCCCCCTCTTCCTTTACTTAGCTGCCAAAATGAAAGCACTTCTACTTTACATTGTCAAAGACAGTTGTCTCAGCCAGTCAAAACCAAAAAGAAGAAAGAGAAAAGTGAGCAATTATCTCTCATTTGAGTCAGTTTGTTTCAGTGTGAATACTTTATGTATGAAGTCTGGAGACGGTTCCTTTATTGCATGTCTTGCACGCAAACCTGCAAGTATTGCAATTCTGATGATGAGTCTGCTTGTTGGGTAACAGGTCAGTACAATAATCTTGAAAGATATGTTACATGTATTTCCAATTTCTTCAGCAGTGACTCTGGAATCACTTCTGCTATTCAGTTCATTGGATTTACTCACAAATCAAACTGGCAAAACAAAAAATTTGATCATATTATTTGAGGACAGTATCACTGAGGCAACAGCAGGCAGTAACATCCCAAGTGATACCATGCAGATTATGAGTTGCTCAGATTACAAAAACAGAGCCTGCTGGCTACATACATACATGCTTAGATACAGCTCAGCTTCCTGCAACTGACACATTGCCTATGTCTGCTGATAAAGCTATGGCCCAGACAGAAAACCCCACAAACTTTCACTCCTGGGAAAGAACTCAGGAGTTCTTTTCTAATAAAAGCTGTTCCTCTGAATGGACTCATGGTAGAGTCCAAAATGGAAACATTTCTCATCTAACATAAATACTGAGATACTATGGGGGCAAGCAGAATAAGCAAGTAGAATTCTATGCAGGGTTCACGGATATGTTTTTATCTGTTTCAAACAGAGTAAAGGTACTGCCAAAAAAGTGAATCAGTGAATCTAGCTCTAGAAAAACAGTTCACACCTGGAAGCAAAGAAGAAAGTTTGTTGTTTTTTTAAAAACAATCAAATAGTGTAGGAGCAATATATAATACTTCTTTCTCCAATTGTTCCAATATTGAATCAATCTCTTGTCAAAGATTCTACTGCCAAATGTGCAGCTACACAGGACAGGCTCAAGTAGACACTTGAAGGGCAACACTTGCTTTCCCATGACAGCATGACATAGCTTCCCTGTCCAGCTATTTCTGCCAGACTAGCTCCAGTTCTATGTGGAAACAATGTCTTCACCTATTGCAGTCTGACTGCAGCACAGGTACGTTCTCTCAATTTCCTAATCATTGACTTTACCTCAGGGCTCCCTGCAACTCTTGTGGTAGAAAGATTTTGTTACACTCATTTGACAGTGAGGGAATTGAGCAATTTGCCTAAAGTTACAAAGAAAATTAGGGTAATCAGCATTGAGATCTGCACTACTCTCTTTGGAGGTTCAGTTAAATCCTTGAAATCACAACTATCTTCTCTCAACGTTCTACAGTCAGAAACTTTTTCGTAACACCTCTAAGCATTCACTCAATGTGTAAAAATTACTGTTTAGTTCCTTGCTCATCTAAAGGCACAGACTAATACTTCTCATTGGTAGGGTACATAAATATAAGAAGTAAGGTTACAGAGGGAAGTCCCATGCTATCCAAGGTTGGAAGATAGTGGCTGGGCAAATTTAAAGCATTGCTGACCCATCTTTGCAGCAGCTGGTATTCACCTAGCAGATACTTGTCTCTGACTGAGAAGCATCACACGGTCATCTGAACACATGATGAACTTCTGATGGAGCATAACACTTTGCTAACATGCAAGACATGATGACATGTCTTACTTTCAGTGTCTCATACCAGTCCTACGTGCTGCAGGATCTTGTTCCCACCTACAGCTGTTACTGCAGGGGAGGACTATGCCTTATGAGAGCAATCACTCAGCAGCTGCTACATCTTACCTCTCATCTCTAGCTTTTTGTAGAGGTGTCATCCCATTTGGGAGGAGAATTCAGGCTGAAGATCCTGATTTGGATACGTAAGGATATGAAGTTGGCTCATTTACACAATAAGTGGGAGGAGGAACTAGTCAAACACCCAACACATCAAAGTGTTCATGGCCAATGTTAATGCAGCTGTGCATTGGTTCCCATACAGACACTGACAGTGCTTGTGACTGAATCACCCATGCAGTCTGCTTCTTGTCTTAGAAGGCACAGAGAATGTATCACACCTTTTACGCTGCCCAAGACAAAATGCCTATGTATGCATACTTGGCAACACCCTACTTCAAGTGTCCTTTGAGAAATACTCTATCCAAATGTTTTCCACAGTCTGTCACACATCACTGAAGATCCAGAGGGGGCAAAAATAGATACGTGATTTTAGAGCCTAACAGTGGGATCCTTGATCATCTGATTAAAGCATTTATCTTTTTTGGTTCGCATCCCAGCATGTTTATTTTATTCAAATGCTGGAACAAATGGGTCTATCTTGTGTTGATCATCAACTGCAGGTGAGCTGAGCTTGATACATGGCCCAAAGAGATGGCCACTGAAACACAAGAGCCTTTCAACTGAGAGAATACAGAATAATCCTCCAGAATTGCAACTGCCTGGCAAAGAAAACCTGTGTATGATCCTACCTCATTTTTCAGGAAGCTTCAATACATAGTTCCTCTGCATCACCAAAATACATGCATTTAGCCACAGTAATTTAACCTAATCTACTACACTTACACATATCTTTATACATATCTACATATCATGCAATTGTCAAGCACATGTAATGCACACTTCATATAACACAGAATATCTAAGTCATCTAGACATATAAGGGTTCCCTTACCTTTGGGCAGTGACAAGGAAAGTAAGTGTTTCCTCCTGGCTGGTCAAGTGGCTTGTGTCAAAGATCACACTGAACTCATAC
>VXBB01006398.1:19995-98644 GCA_013399915.1 Illadopsis cleaveri
AAAAAACACCACGAAACCAAACCGAAAAAAAAAAAAAAAAAAAGCAGTATTTAGAGACACTGCATATTGTTTCAAAATATATTTATTCTGAAACTTTATTTATATTTTACTGGCCTAACTGTACAAAAGTAGCACATTTTGATACATGTAAGAGCACTTCCTCTACTGCAAATTAGCTTTTAAGTCTTAGTAATTGTGTTTCTTTTCCAATACTATAGGGTTTGGGTTTTCCTTCATTAAGAGAAGGCTTTTACTAGAATTGCCATTCCAAGATATTTCTTGAAGAGATCATCTGCCCGGAAATGAGTCTTTCAGAGTCTTTCAGAGGATCACTACCTGAAACTATCTCAGCACCACTCTATATGATATTTGCTGATGAAGAGATCTTTTGGGGGAATAAAGGCCACGCCACAGGCCTGCACTTGGAGCAAGTGGCACAAGCTAAAGCAGCATTCACTACACCCATCATAATGGGTGAAAACAGGTGCTAATTTTGAAATAAAAATTTTACTTTGATGAATAACTTCTCCATGTGACTTTTCTGCCTAACTCCAAAACAGACAAAAAGTGTCAAAATTCATTGTAATTTCAATGACTTACATTCTTACATTCTAGATAATATTTTGCTACTGCATGTATTTTTTCAATTTCATTATAAATATTTTTTACTTTTCCAAAGTAGGACAAAAGAGTCAATTAAAAAACAGAAAACAAAAACTTTTATGTTGGATCAAAGGATGCATCAATTCAAATCGAAAGGATTTGCTTTTGAAATTGAAACTTTCTGAAAAATTTCAGACTTTTTTTCAGTTATCCTCATATATTTTTATATTTTTAAGTTATCCTCATTAGATATATATATTTTATATATATCTATATCTATATATATCCTTAAGTCATTCCTCATTTTCTTTCTGAGTTGGTCATTTTTATAGATCATTTTAGTGACAGAAAGAACCCAGCTAGATTTTTGAACACTGAGAGAATGTATCTTCTCTTATGGAACAAAACCCTCTTTAAAAAATCTCCCAAAAGACCATAAGACGAAAAAGCCATTAGTGCATTTTCATTGTCATTTATATAAATCCAGCTGCACTTTAATGTGAAAGAAGACAAAAAACCTCACAGAGGCAACATAAGTAAGATAGAGAGTCCTTTTCTAATTTTCTTCAGAAGAAATATGTAAGTTTTTCACAGCTGCAACTCTTGCACCATTTTTCAAAGCCTTTTTATTGCAGTGCCCTGGGCACTGTCTTGAGCTCTGTCTGGTGGGAAAGAGGATAGCTAGTCTCTGTAACTGTGAAAGACTTGGATATCTGGCTTAGCAAGCTAGAGAAAGTATCAATCACAGACATTTAACAGAGCAGTTGGCTTTCCAGCCACTCCTTGGAGACAGAGGTAAATGAACCATTAATCTGCAAATGCAAATATCACAACGTTACCCTAGACTTGGATCTCATGAAAGGAAATCCCACACTGCACTTGAGGAAATCTGACTCCAGTAACTCACAAGCAATGCCCAGTTCCTCCTGCAAGAAAATAAAAAAAAGACCATAAGATTACAGATTTGGGAAGAAAAAGATTGCTAAGAAACAGCAACATGATGAAGTACTATAGAAAATTAAGTATTTCCCATCATAGCACTGTGTTGTACTTCCTTATTCCACATTAGTCAGACCACCATTGGGAGAAGACAGTCATCAGAACCTTGAGACAGATCATGAGGAAATACTGCATGACTAAACACATTAGAGTCAGGGGATCAGCCCAAATTCTTGGATAATTCAGTTCTTTCCTCGTATTAAAAGAAAGCTTTCCTTTATTAAAAGAAAGCTTTCAAATGATCCAGTGTCCTGGGGTGACTTTTTGATGCTTGTATCCCCAATTGTCTGTTCTGTTTATGCTGTATGTTAAGTTCTGTATCTTTAAGACTAAGTAACCCCTGATAAGTAACAGCTGTGTTAATTAACCAATACCGCCTTGCCCCGATGAGTAACAGCTATATCCAATAAGGATGAGTGAGATAAAAGAGGGGGTTAGCTGGTAAGGGGAGGATCATCATGGAAGAGTAACCTTGAGGAGCATGAAACAGAGACTCACGAAGCAGGATCCTGGAGAGAGAGAATTGCTACCGTGAGACTAGTTCTGAGACCGAAGAGGGAGAAAGAAGAGTTTGTTTTGAAAACAGTTTTCACTCCTGCTTCTGGACTGTGCTCGTCTGAGGCATGGACAAGCAGCAGCAGGGAGACCTGCTTTGCTCTTAGTTTTAGCTAGCTGAGGCAGAGAAGCTCTCTGCACTGTTTTTTTTTTCTCTTGGGATTGTTTAAACCTGTTCCAGACGGAAAAACCCTGAGGAGCACTGGGAGTTCACACCTGTGGCCCACTGGGGCCTGGACCTCTGGAGGGATTGATAAGAGACTGAGCAAGCTGAATTTACCATTCCACTTCAGAGAAACGAGAGGTTTTATTGTTTCATACTATTCATTCTTTAGGCTTGTGGGCACTTTGTTTGTTAAATAAATAGTTTTTTCCACTTTTCTCTGAGGAAGTTCTTTTCCCAGACTGGTTGGGGGGAGAGACTCCATTCAGGGGTTCTCTCACAAATTTGTCCTAAACCAGGACATCCAGAATATAAGTTTTCTAAGGTCGTTTTTCCAGGTACCTGTACTATAAAGAGAGAACAGTGTTGGGAGCCAGTGACCAAACCATGCCATACACATGGTTCTGGTGACTTTCAATGCCCTGATCTCTTGCTCTGGTCCACAAGATGAGTCATGCTGGTATGGATCACTAATCTTCTTTAGTGAGACAGTGGTGGCATAAATAGAGGAATGAGCATCTCCTCATTCTAAACATTGACTATGGACAGTCAATAATTCAACTGCAAAAGGTTAGAGCAGCCCTATCCTGCTTGATTGGTGACTCCACTACAACAGAAATTCTTCTGGTGAATGGAGAGTGTGTCATTGTTCCATAAAATAAGTGCCTAGCTCCAGATGAGCAAGTTCCCATTACAAGATTATCAGGGAACAATTTAATACTCTGCCACTGTGGCCAAGTTTGTCTCACTAAACTTTGGGAGTGTGATTCAGCTCTGGAATCTGATACATGCTTTTAAGAGTCTACACAGCAAGTGACTGCTATGTGATTTACATGTCACTGCTCCTGTGGTAGTAAGAGGATGTAGAAGTCAGTTCAGCAGACCAAATGCAGGTGCTTAATTTCGAATGAGTTGGATACCTTTCTAGGCCCTACTGTTGATTAGAACATCACCTGAACTATAGTGCTTATGGTATGTGCTATAATACAAATGCCTAAATTTTAGATATCTCAATCTATAAATAATTTTGTTCCAGACATGTAGCTGAGATTTTCTTTGCAACAGAACATATGATTTATTTGACCAATTTTCAGTATTTACAGCAGTTTTTGCAAAGCTCATGTACATTTCCTGAGTTAATTCAAATATGCACTTAAAAGTTACATTCTCAGCTGGAACAAGCACGAGAGGAAGGGGCTTCCTGAACCATGCACTTGGGTTATAGGCGTCTCCAGGAAATGCCTCTCTGCCTTTCACATTCTGACCTGAGCACAACATTAGTGCTCTACAGACAGCTTCAAAATCATGGTTCAAATCAGGGCGCATATTTCTAGAAAATGATAAATCAAATACTGTCTTTCTTACCTGACTCAGACAGTATTTCACTTGTTTCATGAGAAGCAAAAATGTAAGAAGAAAATCAGTGCACACCTGGAGATGCCTAATAGAGTGACATTATTGCAATACTACTAAAATGCCAGAGGAATGGCCTTTCCCATTCAGTTTCTCTATGGATTTTCTTCCTTGCAATTTTTAGTAGGCTTCCACTTAGGAAATACAAAAGATGGCACTGCGCAGTAAATCAAATATCTAGCTTCAGTAGTACAGAGCTACCATCCACATATGTGTTAGATTCTCTCCTCTAAATGAACACAAAATAGAAAAACAAGTGCTTCATGGGCAAAGCGTCCCTTTCACTATCGTTTTCGTCTTAGGAATCTGGAAGGTTCTCCAGTTTCATGAGTAATTGAGAAAACACAAAGTCTGAGCAGCTGCATAACCAAACAAAAAATGTCACAGGTGTTTCCTCTGAAAACATTTTTGGTTCCGGGTCGTTCAAATGTCCCTTGTCAACTGGGGCAAACTATGAACTTTCTTCCTTCAATGCCTAGCTTGTGCTCTTTCAAGAGGGGTTTCTAATTACATAGCTGTCCAGTATGGTGACAATGGCCAGACAGACCCAAGAGACTGTCTCCTCTCCTCAAGGCCACATCCCTTCAGAGATGTCAAAGACCAGGATAAATGAGAGAATGCTCATATTGATAACAGAAGAAGAGCACTCCTTCATTTTGCACATCAATGCCTTTGCAGACCAGACAGCTGGCAGGCAGATGCCCATGGTTTTATTGCCTATAAAAGGAAATGGCAATGTTGCATTCACTGGTTTTGCTATTGTTGCTTGGAAAAGTTTAATGGATGCAGGAAAGTTGACTTTCTGGCGTCATTAACATACTATCCAGTTTAAATTGGATAATATTGATTAATATTAATACAACATTACTGAAGTTCAGAATGGAGAGTATGAAAAGGTTATTTCCTGAGAGGGTGGTCAATCGCATCAAGAGGCTCTCCAGGAAAATGGTCAGGGCACCAAACCTGTAAGAGCTCAGAAAGTATCTGGACAGTGCTCTAGGTTATATGGTTTAATTAGGGAGTCCTATGAGGAGCAGGGAGTTGGATTTAGTGACCCTTGTGGGTCTCTTCCAACTTGAGTGATTCCGGTAATGGTGCACAATAAAACTTTTCAGTGATAGGAGACAGCAGAAATAAGTTTGGCTGCATCATACTGGTTCAGCCTCCCACAAATTTATAAATTAAAGGCTACCCAGAAAACTTTTCCCATGTACTCCTTGGCTTGCTCTGTGATTAAGATGAAGAAGCTCAGCTAATGAGTAAATATTTTGGTTTGCCTCCACTGCTCACTGTTTAGCTTCAGGCTTCAATTTCAGTGCGCTGTTCTGGACGGAGAGAAAATTGTTTCTTTATGTGGTTTCCTATGGTGGTCAGCTCTCTAAACTCAATTTTTCACACTCTTCCAGGAGGCTGAAGGGTTGGTGCTGTCTTATGTTACAAATAGGGAACAGCAGTGCAACTCAGGGCTTACAGAAATTGCAGATACCACTTCTTGCTGACATTAGGTCATGCTTTTAGTGAGCAATGCTTCTCTATGACTATACAATCCATTTGAAAAACTCAGTCTACTCCATGAGCTTCATAGCTGTTCCTAGTTTGCATAGAAAACATAGCCAAAAGGGTTGGCTATTTCCCTTCCAACAAGACAGTGTGAAGCTTTATCTGGAAAAAGTTCTTTCTGAAACATTTTAAAGTGTTACATCCTCTTAGTCAATCAGATAAACAGTCAGATAATTAGTCAAGTAGTTACTTCATCAGAATTGTTGACCTGGTTATGAGAAATATGATACTCAGGCTGGCTCACAGTCTGTTTCTCAAAGCTCTTTATCACAGAAAAAAAAGGTTCCTCCTCATTATAACATAAACAATGTAACAGTCAGGTTCAAGATATTGAAAATTCCTCAGCTTCATCTTTGACTTACCATTTTCAAATCAGACCTCATATGGGTATTCTTCCCAAGTGAGTCTTGCATAGCTCCTATGGGATGACTTACTGACTAGCCAGTACAACCTGACCATTCTCTCTCTCATTTATGTCCAACCAAAATCCTCCAATCTTCCTGAGCCTGATCTGGCAGATCATATAATTATATTTGGGGTTTATTTTTCCCACCCTTAGCATCATTCATTTCTTCCCCAAAGGTAGAACAACTCTTCTGCACTGATGTTGGCCTTGGTGACAATCCAGAGTCATCACTCCACTTCTTCAACTTTCTCCCCACTCATCTCCCCCAATGACTGGTTGCAAGTTCCTTGCCTAAAACATCTCCTTAAGTAATCTTCCCCAGCCCATTAACTGCCCTTCATCACTGGTACTCCAATGCCAGGCTCTTATCGATCTGACAACTCTTCTACCATATTATGACTATCAGCAAAAGCAAACATTCATAAAAGTACAGGTCATTTGTGTTATTTTGCATCCACCAGTGTTCTTACAGAGAAGGTGTAAATTCAACTATTTTAGCACTCATTTATGACTTGCTAGCTCTTTGCTTTTCTAAGCATACAACCTACAAGTAGATATTGCATCTGCAGTATCAACAAGGAGATGCAACATAACAACACTAAACATGCAAAAAGGATATGCTAGATATGGCTCTCAATAGAAAGTTATATTAGTTTCTGAACTTAAAGTAATTTCTGTATTGTGCTGAATACTGCTGACTATCTGTGCCAGAGTTCACGTCACACTTTTAAAAACTCTTCTGATTATCTGTTCCTTTTTAAGGAACTTTTGATTAAAACCACCAATGAAAGGTATTGAAACTTCACTGAGAAATTATTAAAATAATCTGTATATTTTTAAAAGGGAAAAAACATCAAGTTGCTGGAAAACACATTTGCCAGCAGTTTATATTTCTCTTTCTCTAGCTATACTCAAAGGTCTTTTTTTATCATTGTCGTTCAAATTGAAAAAATCCTCCTCACAAGTCTTGGCTACTAGCACATAAATTCTGGAACTAATGAGAAAACATCCTCAAGTCTTGATAATATGTTGGCAAACCCCTGTTTTGAAGATGTTGAAAATTTACTTGTTAGGATTTTTTCTTGTGATGCTGCTTGTTTTCCAAAGGATACAAAAGCAGAATGACAAGAGTGAGTTCCAAGGAACCCTGCATCTGTTGTCAGAGCACACACTCTTGTTACTGCTTTCCTTGTTGTTATTAGTTTCCTTGTTCTATGATGCCTGTCTGTGAACCAGTGCACTTAACACCACAGAGAATCATGAACAGTATCCTCATCCAAGAAGTCTTAAATATCCTGAGAAAATATCACAAGAGACGGCTACTTGCATTGTCTACCTCATGCTATGCTAAGTCTCAAAAGTTAGGTACTATGCATCTATCTACTATATCCTCCCTGGCATATAGACTTTATTGTAGCAGAATTTCTCAGAGAGTGAGGGCATGATTTATATTTGGATTGAGGTTTGAGCTACCCCAGCCTGGGCCCTAGATCCAGGCCTGTGAAGCCTGTGGCGCACTTAGAAATTATGTTAAGGAATTATCTGAGGACAGTGGTTTTTCTAGGTATTAACAGGTATAGTTTGTAGTGTGAACATTTTAGCCACCTTAAGAATAAGATAAACAATGTTTGTCTGCATTTTTTCTTATGCTGTATACTAATGAGAAAACAGTTGTAATTGTAAACTATATTCAAGTGTATATAACCTGCCATTTTAGACAGAATAAAGTAGAGAATGTATGATAACCACATTGGTTGAACCTGCATTGCTCTGTTCCAGCTTCCCATATTTTAAGGGGTACCCTGTTTTGCTTTATAACTATTCCCACTAGCTATTTGGAAATTCTCTGACCTGCACGAAAGGTAGGGGCTTACATTGGCACTGGGAAAATTTGTTAAATTTGTATAGTCCTTTATTCTCATCATGGACCCTGACTAAAAGGCATACTTGTTCTTCAGTAATTTCAATGTGTACTTTTTGTGAGAAGGGATACCTTCCCAAATGAGAGTTTAGATGATCATCTGGATGTTTTGTTCCACATAACAGGACAAGTATATAGACTTCACCTGCATTTTAAGAATTTCTTACTTTTGGGAGATATCACAAAAAATGTGTCTGTTCACAGCTGGCAATCTGCTTCCTATACACGTGGCTTGCAAAGCTGGGTAGAACAAACATGTCAGGAACCTAAAATAAAGACTCATCTCTTTGATGATGTTTGAAATTACTCCTTCAAATCACTCTTCATGATCTTGGTCTAAGCCCTTCAGTTGTGCTATCAACAACTCATGGGTTTCTCTATAGTTTGGAAAGTAAAATTTTTATTTTGCTCCTACTTATCTCTCCTCGCCTCGCAGTTCTCTAAATGCCTTCACTGAGGCTTCAAGGATATAAAGATGTACCAATTAATTTACAGCCACATCCTGAACATACTAATGTACTTTCTTTCCACAGCAACTGGGGTACAAAAGAATGTGGGCCACAGTTATCCACACATGCAGTGCAATTAGGGATGCCTGAGCTCAAAGAAGGCTAGGAATTCTTTTCAAATAAAAAATCTGGCTCTGACCAAGTTTCCTTATGACTGACAGCAAGTCCAGCTCAGAGTAATTTAATCTTGGAGGCCCCCTCATGAGCATACAGCCTAGTTCTTCTAACACAAAATTCCACAGATACCACACTTTCCTCTAAAATAGTGCTTCATAGGATATTTTAAAACTGCAAGAACACAAAGAGGATTAGTGGTATTACTGACTAGGAACTGCCTGGCTGTTGTGGTTTAACATAGCTTGGTTTTTAGTTAAAAAGAAAATCCATCAGTTACAGAAGTGATTCGCTGTGAGGACTGCTTCCTCCGCACCTAACAGAACAAATCAGCTGGCTAGGTTTGAATATTGACACATTGTTAAGCCACTAAGAAAGCTGGACACATCTCTGTGAAGACGCGTGAAAATGAACAAGCTCCAGGAAGCTCTTTTTTGCTTCCGGACTTTGAACAGGTAACTGGACACTGGCTCAGCCAGGCCCTGCTCCGCCACATGGGCCGGGCCCTGCTCTGCTTCAGTGCTGGCTGGGCTACATTCACCATTGCCGAGTTCCAGCCATGGCCAGTGGTCCAGGCCGGCTATGGTCAGCTTCGGGTGGAACCGAGCCGTGCTCTTCTCCAGCTGCGAGCTGCTGAGCCATTCTCCTGATGCCATGGAAAGACCACACAGCTGAGAACAGAGTCGGCTCTGTGGCCCGCATGGAGAATAACCCGCAGCTGGAGTTGAGCACAGCAGGGGCTGGAGGACAGTGATGCAGCCAGAGCAGCCATCGCCAGCAGGGGCCTGAGGACAGCCATGCGGCCAGGGCGGCCACGGCCATCCTGGCCCAGCCCCCTGAGATCCTGGCACAGCCCCCCTCCCAGTGCAGCCTGAAATGCTTCACTGCGACAGCTCCAGCCGCCGCCCGGCAGAGATCACATGACCATCCGCAGGCCTGGGTGAGATATTAACTCTGAGTGCACAGATGAAACTTGCAGACAACAATCTTCTCTCGAGTGAGAGAAAAGGAAAGAGTGAAGGCACGTAGAGAAATAACAGAGACATCAAGGTCAGGAAAGGAGTCAAATCCCAGATGGGAGGAGAATGAGGAGATGCCTTAGTCTTGGGCTGAAATTCTCTTTAGAGGCTATGGTGAAGATACAATTGCTACATCAGACTTTTCCCTGTAACTCATGGAATGCATTGGGGGGATGTAGTGTACTAACCACAGCCATGAACAGAGGCACCAGCGCTGAAGCAAGCAGATGTTGAAGTAATTGTGATCCAATGAGAAGCTTGAACAGAGACAAATGAGAGAGATGAGAAACCGTGCCCCAGGACTGAAGAAGAAGAAAACCTGTTTCTCAGAGATGGATGAAGAGAACTCTTGCTTTTATGCTAGAACAGCTCATCCTTAAAACAGTACCCCATAAGTAGACATGGCCCATTAAACCAGCTGTGGGAAAGCTGCAAGGCATGGGAGGGACTTTCACACTGTGAACAGATTTTCCTTNTTCCAGTGCAGCCTGAAATGCTTCACTGCGACAGCTCCAGCCGCCGCCCGGCAGAGATCACATGACCATCCGCAGGCCTGGGTGAGATATTAACTCTGAGTGCACAGATGAAACTTGCAGACAACAATCTTCTCTCGAGTGAGAGAAAAGGAAAGAGTGAAGGCACGTAGAGAAATAACAGAGACATCAAGGTCAGGAAAGGAGTCAAATCCCAGATGGGAGGAGAATGAGGAGATGCCTTAGTCTTGGGCTGAAATTCTCTTTAGAGGCTATGGTGAAGATACAATTGCTACATCAGACTTTTCCCTGTAACTCATGGAATGCATTGGGGGGATGTAGTGTACTAACCACAGCCATGAACAGAGGCACCAGCGCTGAAGCAAGCAGATGTTGAAGTAATTGTGATCCAATGAGAAGCTTGAACAGAGACAAATGAGAGAGATGAGAAACCGTGCCCCAGGACTGAAGAAGAAGAAAACCTGTTTCTCAGAGATGGATGAAGAGAACTCTTGCTTTTATGCTAGAACAGCTCATCCTTAAAACAGTACCCCATAAGTAGACATGGCCCATTAAACCAGCTGTGGGAAAGCTGCAAGGCATGGGAGGGACTTTCACACTGTGAACAGATTTTCCTTTTCTGGGCATCTGATTCGCTGTGACCCTGAAGCCATGAGAGGACTGTTTCTTGTGGAGAAGTATCCATGGCATGGCAAAAGAGACTCCTCTCCCTAGGAGAACTGAAGAAAGACTATTCTAGAGGTGGTAAACTGACTGAAAGTCCCAGGTTTTGTCTCTTTACGTTGTCAGTGGGAAAGAAAAGAGGAGGTGGGGGGAGGAGAAGTATTCTCAAGGTTTATTCTGATTTCTTGTTATTTTTTCTTTTAATACTGTTAATAATGTTTTCTTTATACCCTTATAAGTTTTGAGCCTGCTTTGCTCTTCTTTTAATCATTATCTCACAGCAGAAAATGAGTAAATAATTCTAGAGGGTGCACTGGTATTTGGCCAGCATTAAATTCACTACATTAATTGGTGCATTTGCTGAGAAACTGATTGGCAAACCACAATCACTACACAGGCATTACACAACAATTCAAGATCATCTGAAATTACTGAAATGGTGTCTGACCTACCTCAGACACTTCTTACAAGTTGCTTTGATTATCATCCTCAAAAGCCCTTTAAGCCTCTCTTTTCTTCAGAAAACTAGCAGTCTGATGTCTTCTTTGTGTTTTTGTCAGCAGGTCTCTCTAGTAACTGAGCAGATTTCAGTTACTAGAGTAACTGAATTTCCTCTGTGTTTCTGGGGTGGACATTTCCAGGCACAGACCTTTCCCAACTTCATCAATCCACAGCCAATGCCAAAGGCATGAGGAATTCACTTTTGCTTGGAAATCTCAATATCTCACAAACTGAGCCTGCAGTTTTGAGGTTTGTTTTTTCTACTTTTCCTCATGTGTTTCAGGAGTTACAAATGCACAAAGCCTTCAAACAACCACTACCATCAGTACCCAACCCTCTCAGTATTGCACAATCTAGGGATTGGACAGAGGGGAAGTGCAGGGAGATTTGTACTTGGTGTCAGGTTGCACTGCTTCTCTAATGCTTCACTTCTTCCTACGCAGTGGAGATATTACTCAGTGGTGGCACCAGGCCACCTGGGAAGGCCACAGTGCCCCTCATGAGCTGCGAGTATACATTGCAAGCTGGGGAAAAACTCATCCTGTTACTGATAGTAACTCTGAAGATAGACTGCAGTAGTTAGTACAGGTTGCTGTTGCTTAAAAATCATGGGTCCAGGAAATATTTCCATGTGCATTTCAAGGAGTTTGTCTTCTCAGAGTGAAAATCTCATGATTTTTGTTTCACTTTGGAAATATAGTTTACTTGGCAACTTCAAGCAAGCACCTTGTGGTCAGAAACTCTTCTGTATATAAATTATAAATTCTGTGAACTGCTGTTTCATCAATTGACCCTCGCCATCCCAATGCTTAACGAGCAAGCAAAACTACGTATCTGAGTATACTGACATTCACACAGCCAAATCCGCATATGAAGATGTGAGGCACTGGGGCATCTGGACCTGTTTTCTAACAATAAATCAATCCTTTGATTCATTACCAGAAAATAAACTTGAAAGGGGGTTGGGGAACCTCAACAGTTGTTTCATAAAAATAACTAGAGAGAAAAACTAAGTTTCTTTTGACATTAGGGAGAAATTTCCTGTCCTATTCCATGATCTCACTAGTAAGTGCTGTAGGCACATCCCACCCTGAAACCCAGCAAGCCTGGTTTCAAACATCTTGGATTTGCGTCTTATTTTGAGAAAACAGCTATTTCTGTATGATTTATTAAAGCCTCTTACCTCTTCCTTCTTGTCCCTGGATGGAACCTATTTTACAGATAGCTTACTGATCCCAGCCAACACAGCACATATTTGAGCAAAAAGGGAAGGACAAAAACTTTTCTATTTACTAGATATTTCCAACTCTGTCTTTCTCGTAAACATTTATCTTAACTGGTGAGAAGCTATTGCAGCAAATTTAAAAATTTGTGCTTTAAAAAGCACAGCACCTCAGAAGCTGAAGAGGCAGCATAAATTATTCATTCAGCTCAAGTGATTAAGCCTCAAAACAATTTTCAGAACAAGTCAACAAAACCAATCATGTTTTTGTTCCCCCCATCTTCTAAGTGATGTGCAGGGCAGGTGGTGAAAATGTAGGGAGAAATGGGGATCTGGTGCCACCCTGAGAAGTTTCACCTCCTTGGCTGCCACACTCTCATTTTAACAGACCAGTTAGACTTACATTGACTTTCACTGTACTACACTAGCTAAATAATTCTTTTCCCTGCTTGCTGAGAACTGCTGAACCTATTTTTTTCAAGAAAACAATACAGGAAACATCACCAAGATACATTATCCCCATAGAGCTCTTAGGACAGCTGACCCTCATTCACTGTGAAGATGGCCACATTTCAACTATGCTGTTTGGCCAGGCTCAACTCTATGACCCATTCCCATATGTGTTAATGTACAGCTACACATTTCTCCACTACAGAATAGCATTATAGAACCATTAGGGTTGGAAAAGACCCCTGATATCATCAAGTCCAACCTTTGGCCGAAAACCACCTGGCTGACTAGACCATGGCACAAAGTGCCACATCCAGTTGTTTCTTGAACGTCTCCAGGGATGGGCATTCCACCACCTCCCTAGGCAGTCCATTCTAATGCTTAACAACTACGAAGAAATTCTCCTGATGTCCAACCTGAATCTTCTCTGGCACAGCTTGAGGCCATTTCTCCTGTCCTGTTGCTGGTTAACTGGGAGAAGACGCCAACCCCCACTTCCTCCCAGGTAGCTGTAGAGAGTGATAGGATCACTCGAGACTCCTTTTCTCCAGACTAAACAACCGCAGCTCCCTCAGTCACCTCTCATAAGATATGTGTTCCAGACCCTTCAAACAGCTGTGTTACCCTTCTCTGGACGTGCTCTTGTAATTAAGGCCCCAGAAATGGACACACAATTTGAGCTGTGGCCTCAGCACTGCCAAGTACAGGGGAACAATCACTTTCCTGGTCCTGCTGGCCACAGGACCCAACGTATTATTTCCAATATAGCTCAGGATGCCATTGGCTTTCTTGGCCATCTGAGCACACACTGGCTCATGTTCAGCTGCTGTCAAATCAGCACCCACAGCTCATTTCCCTCTGGGCAGTTTTCCAGCCACTCTTCCCCCAGCCTGTAGTGACGCATGGAGTTGTTGTGACCCAAGTGCAGGACTTGGATCTTGGCCTTGTTGAACCTCATATCATTGCTCTCAGTCCATCAATCCAGCCCGTCCAGAACCCTATGCAAAACCTTCTTACTCTCCAGCAGATCAACACTCCCTCCTAATTTGGTGTCATCCACAAACTTACTGAGGGTGCACTTGATCCCTTCATCCAGATCATCATACTGAACAGGACTGGTCCCTGTAGAGAGTTGTTTCCCCAGGGAATAAGAAAACCCCTGCTTGATGCCCTGGGAAACCCCTTTCTAAGTCCAGTAAGCAAAAGCTTTACTCACATGCTCCCTTTGTTCAAGCATGCCAATCGTTGCTAGAAGATTCCTTGTTCTTTATGTTACCGTAAGTTGATTTTTGGTGCAGGAATTTTAATATTCCTAATTGTTCTCCCCTACTGGACCCTTCTCTCAGACCCCGCCTTAACTCCTCCCAACACCAGGAGGCAAAAATACACCTGTCTGACCATGGACCCTGCCTTTTGCCTTTGGTCCCTTGTTACTGCCTTTTTACAGTTTGCTCTATATATAGTGGACACCTTAATGTTTGTCATTTTTGCATTATTAAATTCTGTTTCTGTACAACTAGATCAAAACTGCCACTCTATCCAGTTGCCATCAGTGCAGAGTCCAAAGGAAACTCAAAAGGGTCCAATCATCTGGGCTCGGACCCCCAGGAGTTTCAGGTCCCAATATTGAGATCTGGGGAACATCACTAGTGACTGGCCACTAACCAGATGTGCCACCATTCACCACCAAAAAAATGGATACTTAGGTACAGAATGGGAAAAATTCACGATCCACATAAACCAAAGCATGACAAAAAGGTGCTTCTTAGAAATGTACTATCAGTTTGCCAATCAAGACAAAACCTTTGCTCATAAAAATTTGAAGACATGCCTTTTAAAAACATTGCACTGGCTAGCAAATACACCAATATAGTACCAAGCATAAGGCAACTAATGTACTAAACCATCTATGTACTAAACCATGTCCTCCAAGTTCTACATACAGAAACATAGTAAAATGAAAACTAAGGGAAAAATCAGTTTCTGACTCCACAGTTATATGTTTAAAAAGCAATAAGAACTATTACACAAAGTATCTCTGATACACATCCAGTTAAATTCAGAAGTAATTTAGATTGTGCTATTCCCACAAAAAGGCTTTTCTCTATAAAACTACAGAAAAATTGTTTAATTAAACACCTGTCCAGACATAATTCAATTATCTAGAAAAGAAAACTCAGTCTTAAGACTCAAGAAAAAGAATGTGCAGAATTATACACTGTTCCTATATTCTTCATACCCTGACATGTAGATCCAAAATACATATGCTGTTGCAATCAGTCCATGTATTGCATTTGATTACACCTTTATTTGAAAGAAAATGTAGATGAACATGAATTTTTTTATTCTTTATTATTCCCTCATTATCTGTGCATAGGATTATTATGATAAGCTTAATAACAATTGTGCGTTCTTGTGTGTATGAGTCCATGCTCTCCAAAAACCCAGGGAAAAATCAGAGATGAGGAAATCATTGGGAGAAGAAAGGGCTCTGGGGTAAGTTTTCCTTCATCTCACCTCACATGTAGATATATGTATACATGTGCTCTCACACATATGTATTTCACATTATTAAATTGTGGCTGCATGCACTATTAACACAGATACTGTTTTTTAATTCTTACAGAGAAATACTCTGGTGGTTTGATCCTGGCTGGATGCCAGGTGCCCACCAAAGACACTATATAACTACTCTCCTCAGCTGGCCAAGAGAGAGAAAATACTGCATAAGGTTCATGTGTTGAATAAGGACTGGGAGAGGTCACTCATTGATAACCATCACCAGCAAAACAGACTCAACTGTGGAGAAATGAATTTAATTTATTACCAATCAAAATCAGAGCAGGATAATGAGAAGTAAAACAAATCTTGAAAAAACCTTCTCTCTACCACTCCCTCCTTGTTGGGCTCTATCACCTGCTCTCCAAGCAGTGCAGGGAGGTGGGAAATGGGAGTTATGGTCAGCTCATCACAAGCTGTTCCCGCTGTTGTGTCCTGTTCAGGGAGAGAAGTCCCTCCCCCTGCTACAGCTTGGGGTCTCTCCTACGGGAGACCGTTCTCCATGAACTTCTCCAACATGAGTCCTTCTCATGTGCTACAGTTCTTCACTAACTGGTCCAGCATGGCTCCCTTCCATATGCAGTCCTTCAAATGGTCTGCTTCAATTGTGGGTCCCCCACAGGGTCACAAGTCCTGCTCTAGTGTGGGTTCCTTTCTCCATGAGTCTGCAGATCCCTGGCAGGAGACTGCCCCAGTATGGGCTTCCTATCAGGTCACAGCCTTTTGGGCATCCACCTGCTCCAGTGTGGGTCTCCTTCATGGGCTCCAGGGGCACAGCTGCTTCACCATGGTCTGCACCACGGGCTGCAGGGAAATCTCAGCTCTGCATCTGGAGCACTTCTTGCCCCACCTTCTCCACTCACTTTGGTGTCTGCAGAGTTGTTTCTCTCACATGTTCTCACTGTTCTCTGGCCACAATCACTTCTGCATGATAACTTTTTTCTTGATTAAAGATATTATCACAGAGGTGTTACCACCATCTCTGATTGCCTCGGCCTTGACCAGCAGCGGGTATCATGGAATTGACTGACATTGGATATGGGGGAAGCCTCCAGCAGCATTTCTGAGAAACCACTCCTATAGGCCTCCCTGCTACCATGCAACTCCAATAGTTATACACATTTTTATTCGACAACAAAAACCTATCTTTAAAACATGCTGCTCCAAAAACTAAAAGCAGGAAACAAAAGGCAGAAATCAAACAAATTAGCCAATATTCATTTTCTAGTTGTACTTCTGAAAGCATGGATAATATATGCCCAGATATACAGTAAGACAACCTTCTGTGTATAAGGCTTCAATTATAATGAATATTGGTGTATTCAACTGCAACACAGCTATTCACTCTTAGTGTTACAATGAAATGCTTAAATTCATAACGAGTTCAGAAAATAAATTCAAGTATCATCAACTACACAAAGTTTGAAAAAGTAAACTAAAACCGTCACAAATAATTCTACAACCTCCCCCTCCTCAACTCACTATTAAAACCAAATAAATAATGAGGAAATACAATCAATGAAATCAAGCCTTATCCTACCCTTCTGTCCTTTCCATCCTTCACTTCAACTGTAAAAATAACATTAAGGTAATAACAATGGTAATGAGCTTGGCACTGGACATTTTCCTGGAATTTAAAAATCTCAGTTCAACATAACATCCCCCAACAACCAAAGCCAAATCTGAAACCCCAGGAAATGCCTCCTTGAAACACACATAGGTTTGGGGATTTTGGTCTTTCTTTTTCAGAAACTCAAACACAGTGTGCATTAGGATATCTTCCCCAAAAACCCTTTTAACATCATGAATAACTTGAAACCTATGGACAATGCTGAAATGCAAAGTTATAACCCATTATGTACTGCACTGGATATTGAAACAGCCTTATTTAAAATATATTTTCCTTTCTTTAAAATAAAAGCTTAGAAGAACACTTGTAAGGCTTTAAGAGGTACACACTTCTTTATAGAGAGTTTTTTACTGCACTCCTTCTTTTCCCTTGCTAAGTGGAATTCCCTGTGTCTGCAGATTGTTAGGGCCAAAAGTCAAGTGCAGGTTCTCTGGCCTCCTCCCAAAGGTAGGCTGCAAAAGCACGGCCATCTAGTAATGTGCCTGGCTTGGCATCCCCTGCAGCCTGCCTGGGTGGGGGATCCACAGTGAAGAGGTGGTGGCCTTCTCACCCCCAGAGCCTGCAACGAAACCAGCTGAAATACTTCTCATTCTTCCTCCCTGCTGTGCTTAATGCCTCTGGTTTTGATGAAATGCCAAAGGAAGCTCCCTCTCAAAAAAGAAAAACAACAAAAACCACAAACCAAAACTAGATTTGGGGCCTCATGCAGATGGGATTTAACATGCCTGCTTCTGCTAACAGGAACACTGATATAAAATCCATGGACAGGAAAGTTTGTGATTCCTTAAGCAGCACTGGCCCCTCCTTTAATTTTCAGATAAAACTTTTCACAACCTTACTCATGTTTTTGACTGTGCAGTTGTTTTTTTTTAGTTTTTCTACAGCAAAACTGTCATTGACTTCAGAGAGGCTATATCTGAAGTATGCCATATGATCTTGTCTTGTGCTTAAGATGAAAGAGGGTTTGGGTTTTATCCTATTAGTTTCACAGGAGAAAACTAAAAAACTAGGTGAAAGAGAACAATTGGTACCACTTCCAGCCACAGAAGACCATGACTACAACATTCTAAAGGACTAAGCAATCAAATACATATAAATAGATATACACATGCATATTATCCATATAATATACGTGTTATATATACTGTAAAGATAGATTTGTTTACAATTCTATTGGATTTTACATCAGGGGTGTAAATTTATCTTCTAACAGCATCAGAGATGCCTGTTAGAAAAGTGACCAAGAGAAACTCCTGGCAAAACAACCTGACCTTTCATACCAGAAACTCAATAAACTTAAGGCTTCAAATAACAAAAATAACCCTCCATTTCTTGCTGTAATGAAAGCCACTGAAAACTGTGCAAATTAATTCTTATTGCCATTTGCTGAGGATGTTCAGTCTGTTTGTGTTGTCTCTGTCTCTGACCAATGACACACATAACACGTGGTGACCCCATGTGAGGACAACAGCCATTTCCCATGAGCAGAGCAGGGGGACACAGGAGTGCAGCAGAATTTGCTGCAGACTGTGGAATTGCTACAGAGAGTGGTGAATATTGCCGCAGGGGACTGGAATTTGCTGCAGGCAGCCGGTAAGGCTGCAGAGTGTAGCGGATATTGCTGTGGGACAGCAGAGATTGCTGCAAGCAGCAGAATTGGTGCGGAGTCCCGGCGGAGTAGTGGAATATTGCTGTGGGCAGCAGAAAGTTCTGTGGTAGGCAGCAGAGTGTGTCACATGGGTCCGGACTCCCCCCTAGCCCTTTTTGTGGATTGGAAATGCTGCCGGGAACATGATAGCATGGGCTTCAGTACCAGAAAACCCTGTTCGCCAAGTATGGACTCTTCTTTTTTTTAATGCTATAAAACCATGGAGGCTTATGAAACAAGCTCTAAAAGCTGTTATGAACATTATAAAACCATGGAGACTTATTTTGGACTGGCTGGGGTGGTTGGAAGCCAAGAAAAATGCAAAAGTGACTACGAAGATGCCAGCGCCAGTTGCTCAAAATGGCAGACAGCACATAGCGTGGGAGTCACTCACCCAAGGTGGCGAACAACACATGGCACCAGAGTCACTTATTCAAGATGGCAGAACGTGAGAGACAGCCCACAGGGAAGAGATGCCATGCCAAGCACCTGGAAGCAGCAGCTAGAATTGCCCCATGCCGCCCTGTGTCATGTGGCTAGAGCCGAGGGGGCCCTTTCCAGCAGCATATCCCTTCTCCATATACCTTCTGCGGAGGTGCAGCAGCAGGGAAGTGGTGCACAGATCTGTGAAAATGTGGTGCTGCAACAGCAGCAGCGAGCCTGCCGTATCTAGAAGACGCCTGTGACCACATGGTGCTCTGAGCCAACCCCAATTGTGCCAAAAGCCGCCACTCCAAAAGGGGACCCCCAGACACCTGCCCCTGCGATGGGACTGAGGATTGGGGCATGGACAAAGTCCCTGCGGGGAGCCCGGCAAGCAGAAAGAGGCAGCAAAGGCAGCAGGGGGAGGTGTGGTGGGGCGTGGTGCCATGGGGGCAGTAGCCATCAGGCTGTCCTGAAAAAAATGGTGCCAGCCACATAGCATAGCTGCAAAGTGGTGGTAAAGGGCGAGCCACCCTCTCAGCGAGCTCGGCGGGATGTCAGCAGGTCCCCGTCTGCGGGCAGTAAAGATGCAAACTAAGGAGCTTAGCAGTGCCAGCCAAAGCAATGCCAACAAAGGCAGCACCGAGTTCTTTAACCCATGCACACAGCAGCGTTTGCCTAGTAAAGTGCAGCTGCTCTCCAGCACATCAGTAGAGCACCACAGGCACCCCACCCGCCACTGCTTTGACTCTGCCAAAGTTCTTATACCTTATAGACTCTAATAAGCTGATCCTAAATAAAGGAAAAGATCGAGGTAGTTTAATAGCCCCTTCCTCAAGAGGGAGGACTGCAGCATTTGCATGTGCTAAAGTTGAAACTGATTAATATATCTTTGTTAGCTAATTCCTTGGCAGTTACTATGAAGGTATTGTGCCAATGTTATGAATATGGACAACAGTTTGCCAAATATGTCTTGAAGTTTATAGTACAATGCTTATTGATTTTGCTTTTGTGCACTTTGCAGGCATCATGCTTGCTCTATCAACCTGAAAAACAAAACCCACCGTTTTGAATTTAAATTGTCAAATGCTATCAAGACTGTTTGCAGCTGCAAGCTAAACTTCCCGTTTCCTACAGCTAATTCATAGAAATTTTCTGCCTTTACTATTCAAATAGCAATTCCTACACGATTTATAAAGTCAGTGCTAATATTATGCTTGTGCTACCGCTATCCCAAGCCCCTAATTTAAGATTGTCTTTTATGAATTGAAGCTCCTGTAATAATTCTAATTAATAAGACATCCTTTCAAGTAGAAATTAACTGATATTTCTTTTTCAAGGTGCTCTTTCTAGAAAACAACTTCCACCTTACATTTTCTCTAATGTGAAAAGATTACTACTAAAATGAGAAACCTAACCCTAACTACCTTTCATATTTAAAATACTAATGGTATATTTTCTTATTTTTAAACCAAAATATAACCATAAGTTTTAATGTTAAGTTTTTGCAATTAAGTATGCAAATGATAATCACAGGACTAAAATAATCTGAGATTACTGAAATGTTAAAAATTATACATGAGAAAGTATTAACATACCAATATAACATACTGATAACTCATACTGATACATGCAATATATTCATACAATATTTGTAGTAATATTCACCTGAACTTCCTCATCTTACAGTGTCAAAAGAGATTTTCTTGCTAAGAAATAAAGGTGATATCTCTATTGCAACCATATTACTAATATTTCACAGTTATAGATCTTGTATAAATAGTTATCCTGTGTTGCAGAGATACCGCCCTTTATTATAAATTTAATCTACCCTGTCAGTATGGAGACTTGGCAACTTTTAGGGAGTGAAATCCCAAGGTTATAGGGAAAATGCACATATGACTTGCACCGCTTCATGGAGTTTTCTTTGACATCGTGTTAACTTTATTTCAATGGTATTTTAGACAACAGGATTAGCAAAACATTTTGCATTTCATTTCAATAACAGTTATTGGTTTCTTTTGTACATAAGTCCTAAGATACTAATTTCTTTAAAATATTATTTAATTTATACAGAGGAATGTTATTGTTTTAGTCTACAACTAGCACCCAAAGATCATGACCAAGCAAAGAAGCTTGAGAAGAACAAGAGAAATTGGAAACCTCCAAATATACACCTTAAACCATCTATGAGACCCTTGGAATGACAACTTACATATGACTTTACTCGAGGACTGCAAGAATCAAATGTTTTAACGACATTATTAATACAAAGATATGTCACTTAATCATATACCAAGATATGATCTGTAAAACCTAACTAAGACAAAGAGATATTTCTTTTGATAGTTTTGAATTGGATTGTTTGTAACAAAAAGGTAAATAGTACTTTCAAAGGCATTGTATATATATGTACATAGCTATAGTTATTTCTAAGTTCTTTATAATACCATTAATTATTTAGCTAAGGCTAGGGGACAAAACTAGCTATTCTATGAGTTATTACTAAAAGATTTCTTTTTAAAATATGATAGAGAAGCTCTGCCCAGTCTAGGTCTTAGCCGTGGCCAGGTTATGACCTTAACTGGCAGGAAAAGTATTAAACCCAGGTGCTTCTGTGCTAAAAATGAAAGCAAGTCACTTTCACTAGCTGATTTGGCTTTACAAAAGCTGAACCCCTTTTCCTTTGGGATAAACATGAAGGCCTCATCCAGAAGAGGCTTTTCAAGTCCTCATTGCAAAAAGGAGGCCCCTCAAAAGCAGACCCTGGATAATGGCAAAGTACATAAGCAGTTATAAATCTCACCTTATTAATTTTACTCAAAGGTCTATGTTTTGTTCCTATTATAGGTGCTAAAACAAAGAAAGGGGAAGAAGTAGGGGGTGGATGTACACCCGCCTCAAAAGTCTTGGGTGCAAAACAACTTGTTCATCTAGCTCAGGAAAACTGGGGACTCTTGAAGTGACAGTTCATTTAAGGATTCTATTTGTTTCCAAATTGTTTTTTCTGGTAGATGTTTTTTTTCCTAAAGGTTCTAAGGGGTAAATGATTTCTTGTTTTTAGTGTTACATTGCAACTTGTAATTATAAGTAGTTAACCTGTGGCATGTTAGCCTGAAGGATTGTGATCTCACCTGACAGCTCCTGGAAGTGAGTGCTGCAACTCCAGCGGTACATAGGACATATCGCTGGCTGAGGAGAGCAAGGTTTGTCAAATTGAGTGGAAAACCTCGTTCAAATTAGACCCATGCTGTCTTTTGTCACCCTGTCTGCAAAGGACCCTTGCAGGTAGGATAACAGAGGACATTGCATTTTTTTTAATGAAACAGAAAAGGAGGAATTGTCACAGTACATCGAGTCTGTAGCTAGACAAGATAAATCTGGCCTTAACAAAACCCAATTCAGATGACCTGGCTCATTCTAGAAAAGAGGTAGAACAAGTCCCTAGGAGAACAATGATGGGACAGACTTGAACTCAAACAGGGACCCTCAGCCAACCTTGTTCAAGCCTAGATGCAGAAACACCACTGGCCAGAGATCTGGGCCGAGAGAGATCCCAACCTAACAGCTGCCTAGACCCGGGAGATTCAAACCCCCTATAAAAAGAGCAGCCATAATAAACTCATTGTTGTTTGCTGAGGATGCTCAGTCTGTTTGTGTCATCTCTGTCTCTGACCAACAACCACATGTAACAGAATTCTTGTAAATTATGCTAATTTGCTAAATGTATAAAACTGTACTTGCTTTATGTCACGGATGTATCTTCATCACATTTTGGCATCTTGTGCACCTGAGGGGATCCTTCATAAAGTTAGCTGCATTTTATCACCTAACCATGATTTTCAGGCTCAGAAAAAGGCATCAACCCAAAGGGGCAGCAACTACTAGAAAAACAAAGATAATGAATACCCAGGAACTAAATTTTCTTCCAATGGCCCAAAACAGAGCACGTGTCTTTGTTTTTTGTATCCTATCCTCTCCCTGCCAGACTTAAGACTCTGGGACAGTTTGATCAGTGTGGGAATCTGGTGCAAGAGAATTTCCATTTGGAAAAAGTTAAACTCATCTGCAGCCCTCTTGGGCAATTCTAGTCATGAGATGCCAGCAAGACCTCTGGGAGTGAGGAAGAAGAGTGAGTTCATATCCAAATTGCATGACCTCCCTGGTAACACAGAGAGTATTGCATCAGAAGTAAAACCCCAGAGCATGTAAGTAGCATGACTATGGTTATCAGCAAAATTCATACTCCACACCAGTGTTTCAGGTACACAGTCACAAAGGAATCATGGGCAACTAATGCATCCAAAGAAACCATAACCTCACTATTATCTCTGTCCTGGTCTGGCCCTGCTAACTTTACTCACTTGTTGGTTGGCAAAAGCTGTTGTGAGAAGCTGCAGGAATGTTACACACAGCTGGCTTTTGATACTGGAAGCCTGTCTGAAATGTAGGAACAATCTACATCAGGGCATGATGTTCAGCAATGGAATCTCCTGACCTACTCTCTCCAAAACCAGTGTTGGGTTAGCTGAGAGATTCCTATCAGCCCTTGCAGAACATGGAGAGATTAATGCTTTACATTATTGCTCTTTTACTGTTATTATGGTAAATATGCTGGGTTTATACTATTGCTATAAAATCTCATGCCATAGTTGAGCTCATTTAATAGAGACATGGCACTGCCCTACACATTTACTGCCACTGCCAACAAGCTCACAGTGCTATTTCTGCAACTGTACTGAAAATATCCCTCTGCACTGAGCAGCAGCTTACAACGGTTAACAAAATGCCTATTGCTGACATGCATCTTCAGCAAAACAACACAAGCCAGGAGGTAATTCCAATAGAAGTAAAATGGTATAGAAATTAGTAGCAATAGTTTTTTATTCTTTTTTCCAGACTCAGCACACTGCAACACTCTGCATTCTTTGATAGGAAAGTTGTATCAGCTTGGTTAAGTGGATTTTTCAAACTCTGAAATAGAATGCTTTCATAAAGCTGAATTAAAATAAAGGAACAATACATTTCCAGATTAAAAAAAATTAAAATCTACTCTACACAGAAGAGGGGACCAAGATTTCTTTGTCAATATTTTTTCTAGTAAAGAAAAAATCTAAGCACACAAAGTGAAGTGTCTTTCTTCTTTTCTATTTTTTTTAAAGAACACGTATTTCAAAAGTAATAATTTTCTCAGTGGACATGTTTTGAAATTCACTGCAGTGCAGTACTCCATGCACCTGTAAAACAACCCTATGTCATAGAGTGAGATCTTGAAACTTTGCATGGGAATTGTATCCATAAGACCACAGAGGAATGAGAAGTCTGCCCATGCCACATACTGTGCCTCTTCAGAGAAGAACTATCTGTCAAGAGCAATGTAAAGAAAAGGCTGGGTTTCATCCATGAAATGGAGAGGACTGGCTGCAGCATAATAGGAAAAACGGACAGTGAAATAGGTGGAGTCTCTTAAATATCAATCAGCAAATGCTTTTTCAACTTGTAGAGATACAGCAAAGCCTGGAATATCAGATTGAAAGGGATCTCAAAGACCATCTGGTCCAACCGGTTTTTGGAAAAAGCAGAATCTAAACAAGATGGCCCAGCACCCTGTCCAGCTGAATCTTAAAAGTGTCCAGCACTGGGGAATCCACCACTTCCCCGGTGAAATTGTTCCAGTGGACAACTGATCTCTAGGTGGTGTCTCTATTTACAAAGTCTCATGAAATCTCAATCTTAAGTAAGGAAAGAGGAGCTAGCTTACTCAGATCCTTCAGTAAACAGTACCATCATCATCCCTGAACTAGGCCACCCCATTGCTTTTCAAACACAAGATGTGGCATTTTTATCTCAGAAATTCTGTTGAAAAAAAGCAGCATTAAACTTTTGCACTGTCAGGTCTCTTTATAACCAGTCCACAGAAAGAAACAAAACTGCACTGGATTCACTATAAATGTCCCCAGTGGAGTCATAAGGAAAACACACAGGGAGCTTTCAGCATCTTGAACGGACTCCAGAGACTCTAGAGACTCCAGAGGTTAAAAAAGCCTACTATGTGAAGATCATTCTCAGAGTTACCTTGGAGAGAAACAATCAAGCAACCACATGAAAGACCTCATTCAATTTAACTTTAGCATTATTCATTAAAAGGCAGGTGATATTTAATTCTTCCCACCACACAAAGCTCTTTTGATTCCAAAATTGCTCCACTAAGGAAAAACTCTAGGCGGTGTCTTCTTTTATTCTGGCTTTATGTTCTGGATTTTGCTTGGACAGTGTTCAAAAAGGAACAAAATCTGCATAGATGTCAAAGGATGGGAATAGGTTATGAGACATGGAAACTGTGATATTTTACCAAAACCCATCTCCCCACACAGTCAAAGAGCTTAGGGAAAATATAACACCATAATTGAGGCTACAAGGTCATTATCCAGTTTCCCACCTGAAAAATTGATGAGGCCAATGTTATATTAGTTTGACCAAAAGGAAAAGCTGAATGAGAGAAAGTAAAATAGCCTAACATAATCGTGTAACTTGGTTTTCCAAAACTGTTACTGAAATAATGAAATAAATATCAGAAAAAAAACCCCAAACCCTATGAAATTAATCATAAGAACATTGGAACAGCAGAAATAAAAGCAGACTATATTTTGATGCTGTTTACAAGACCTGAGGAAGATGTGTGCAGTACTTTTTAAAAAGAAATACTAGCTTCTCCTAGAAGAAAGTACACTGAGTAGTGAGGTAATACTAGAATGTCAGCTGCTTCTAGAAACTGCTCCTTCTATGCAGCACTCAGCACAGAATGTTTTCAAGTCTTCTATAGACCCAAGCTCAAGGTAAAATATCACAGGAAACAACACATCATCTTCTTTCCTCACAGTGTTGGCCAAGGAAAATGATGAAGGCAATTGGTGTTCCAGTTACTGGGTATGTGTAAACTATTCAAAAAAGAAAAAAGATGATAACAATATTTTAAAAGAACATGCATCAAGCTTTGTTTCTTTTGTAGCGGAAAGGAATGGAAACCCTCTCCCTAACTTCAATGAGAACTGGGCCAGACTCTGAAAGTCTTCCCATAAAACTTTCACTATGGAAAAGCTGTACATTGGCATAGGCATTTCTAGTTTATCCCCTGCCTTTTCCCTCCTAATACATTGCACACTTGCAGCACATAATGTCTGAAAATGAAGTTTATAATAAAAAGACAACTCACTGAGGCTTGCCAACTGTGCAGTCAAAATTGAACACTGAGAATTAACACGCATAAGAAATTATGGGTTTTTATTATGCAGTGAGCTAATTTAAGAGGTTTATAATAATTTAAACCTATCATAAAACAAGACAAATAATGGCAACATTTCACTGGTTCAATGGGTCAAGTTAATCCTGAACTTTGCAATAGTTGTATTACTGTTTTTAATATTGCTCTTATAGCTTGCAAAGCAAAGCTCTAGAAGAGAGACAAACAACTTTGAAAATCAGGAACGGAGAAAGTTGTCACAATCATACAGCTCCCATTTTGCACAATTATTGTCACATCATTCACACTCAAAAAGCTTTCATGGCCATCAGTTTGCAAAAAGCTTGATTCAGTGTTTGCATTACAACACCTTTATTTCTATATTAACTTCTGCTAATGAAAACATCCAAGTATTTCTATCTAAATGAAAACCGATTGAAACTCAAAATATTCACCTGACTCCATGTGGACAAAATTAAAAGCACTCTTGACCTCTTGGATTTAGTGATGTGCCGTGGCCACAACCCAAAGTTGCATCAGGACATGAGCAAAGAAAAAGCCTTGTATCTTGGTTCCAACAAGGAGAAAGTCCAGAAGCCCAGGTCAAGAAAGAACCAGGACCGCTGGGTGCAGTGTGACACTCTTAAACCAAAAAGTTACACTTTGTATTCTGGTAACAATTGGTACTTTATCAGTTTCTAACTAGTCTCCCTCTACCTCTTAATATCTCCAACAGTCTTCTTTTTTCATTAGTGCCCTACAAATAACAGGCATGTGTCTTCTACAGAAATACAGAAGGTGTAATCTATACACACCCAATCCATGAAAGGAAAAAAATCTCATGAAAGAGCCTGAAAGAAATTAAAAGTCCAGCATAACCAAAAACAATTTCCAAATGTCCCAGTGGTGTGGACTAGGCCATTCTCTAGTCCATTCTTAATTTGTAATTAAATTGACCTGAAGTTAAGAGACTTGCTCACAGCGAGATTAGCCTTTCTTACCTTTTGCCACATTTTGATGAAGAAGAGCTCTCCAGAAAAATTGAAGAAAACATTGGTGTCGTAGGCATCATCACCAATGTTGGAGATGAAAATGTTAAGTGAGATGTTCCTCACTGCTCCCAGGGCCAGGTAGGCAGTTCTGTCATCAACACTGCAGGCAGAAACAGTTACATTGGTTTAACTCTGGTCAACTTTCACACTCTGATCCTGCTTTCTTCCTAACAGAAGTGTTACAACTCAACCGTTTAAGAGCTCAGCAGTCAGAATTTCAGGAATGTGCTGTACTGCATAGTGCAGAGGGCCATACTAGGAATGAACAGCTCCTGACTCAGGGTTCTGACAATGTATTTTGGGACTGTAGGAAAACCGCATGATTCTCACATGAAACTATTTCACAAGCCCTACTTTTTGTGATAATTAGTTCAAAACTCTAAAGTAATCAGACATGAAAATTGCAACAACTGAAAGATATTATGCCTGCATTCAAGTACACAAGCTATTTGAGTTTGTCTCTCAATAATTCAGATTATTCTAGCAACTGTCTGAAAAATCTCCTTGGAGTTATTCTATAGATAGAAAAAGTCTAAAACAGGCTCAAATAAAATCCAGAAACTGGTGTAAATGAAAAAAATGCATAGAAATTGCAACAAATTACCACTGAATGTGAATAATCTTTCTTTAGATGTTTATGCTGGACCTAACATGGTGGAGTCACCTTCTATAAGTGGGATATCAAGGGTAACAGCTACATATAATGAATCAACACTGTTGCAATATGGCATTACAGATTACGTACACAGACATGCACACATAGAGCTAAATATAGATATTAATGCATATACATTTATTAGTTGGCATTCAATCCTTCTAGACTGTTCAGAAAATGAGCTAACAAGTAGGAATAAAGGCTAAAGATAAATCACAAGAATGTACAATGCACAGATCTGCAGGTCTTAGAAGTAACAGTAAAAGATAATATGAAATATACCAGATATTAATTTAAAAATTAGCAAAAATAGCCAAATATTAAACTTGGTAGCTATCATAACTGGACACTAAGACCACTCATACATCCTGAAGAAACAGAGGCAATGCCACAGAGAAAACATTGAGTAGCTAGTCAGAAAAGGACAAAGAACTCCAGCCACAAAGCAGGGAGATGCTCACAATTATTTCCTCTAGAGTACAGCCAGCCCAAAAGTAAGAAGGAACCACATTTTATTCACTCAATTTCTATAAAGGAACAGCTGTTCCAGTGACATATACACTGGTAAACACCACACTTCTGCTTATCAGCAATTCTCTGAAGATGGCTGATGTGCAGACCAAGAGTTGTGTTTAGAGGCAGCCTGACCCTTCATTGCTACCAGTCCTCCTCTGACAGCCTTCTTGATGTTATTGCAGCAGCCAGGGCATTTGCATAAACGTGGAGTTTCTGGAGTGTTTATAAACTGTTCAGCATATTCTGCCAATCATAGCTGTACCAGATGTCCAAAGGCAGAGCTTACCGGACTCCATCTGCCTGTGTTTATCAAGAAGGTTCTAAATGTGGGTTTCTGATGATATGTACCAAATCAGCCAGGGACTCTAGTGAATGAGAAGTTTGGAAGAAGATGGTCTAGAGTCAGGCTTTAAAGCTGATGACTATGGATTGTGAGTGTTGCTTCACTGTGTGATGCGAACAATATTTGTAGCATATCTGTTTCCTGTATTTAAATCTTTATTTATTAAGTCTGAATTATCGCTTACCATTCAATGACAATAAACAATTTGAGGAAGATATAAGTATCCAGGAAATATGTCTGCTTTCTCACACTTAAAATCAACTGCAGACACTGACCAATCTTATTGATAAATGGACATTTTGCTTTCAAAACATTAGCTTATTCTCACAATCAATTATCAGTGCAAATAAAGATTTGCAAAAGTGTACATAGTACAGGATTGACTGCAAAACTATTTTGAGTTGCTGCTCCCTATGTACCAAATTAATGGCTCATCTATATGGCAATACTTGAAAGGATTTTAGCTTTTGGCAGCAATTTCAACACTTACTGTTGACAAACAGAAAAATTACGAAGATGCTAAACAATCCACTGGGATTTTCTAATAGTCAAAAGTGCATACTTGGAAGCAAAAAACCCCAAAAAAACCCAAAAAAACCCCCAACCATTTAATACTGTGAATTATTTCTTGGGAACTTTATAATGTCACTTCTTGCAATCCCTTCAAAACTTAATCAGGATTTCTTATACTCATTAGCAGAATCTGGAAGTATCGCTCCAGTAAGGAAAGGAACATTACAAGCTCTTTATCTTATGTAGAGTTGATATTAAATGCAATGTATGCTACAGAATGCTCTCTGAATTGGTAGTAGCAGAACTTTAAGATTTAACATAAAGTGAAGAAAATTGAGAATACTCTCTTTCCTAAAGAATAACTAAAAGGTCTCATAATAAAATCATACTTAAAACTGACCCCACAAAAAATAATTCAAAAATTAACACCAGTGGGTTGTGTCACTCCTTTCTAAAGCTACCACTCTGTTGTTCAAAGTGTGTCATATCTGATATTTTTCTCAACAGAGAAAGAAAACCCACTTTTAAAACCACACTATAGATGCTCTTATACAAAATTCACACACTAATAAACTATAAAAAATCTCACTGATATTAGGCTGGTAGGTGAGTTCAATTCTCCCTCTGTAAGGCTGTAAGTCCCATAAGATGGTGTTGTAAGTCCTATTTTAAAAGAGCAGCTTTCTGAGCCATTGAATTTGTGTACATCTGGAATGAATCAGGTTCACTTGCAGTGAGAAGAAGATTAGGAATCTCCCCATTTACAAGAGAGCTTCCAAGCCCTGTTGGCTGCTTGAGAGAGTAATGTCATGAGTGCAGAAGCCTGCTGTGGTGCTGGAACAGCTGTTGCCAGCCTGGTGCCATCCTTTTCAAGCACTTGCCACACATTAGGCACCCTAGGTGCCAAGTCAAAATATGTCATCTAAAGAATTTGTTGTCACCTTTCAAAAACAAGAAAACAAACTAAAGCCACCCCTTCATCACAACAAAGTTTGTCAAACAATTTAAGAAATGCAATCAAGGAATGACTTTTTGTTTGTATTTTCGTGTATGAGAACTACAAAGCTGCCAACATTCTCAATATCATCCTTGTAACCTTGCTCACATAAATGAAGAAAGGCTAAAACAAACAAACAAACAAACAAACAAACACCAACCAAAACCATCCTCCCAAAACCTAAAAGCAAATAAACAAAACCCCTAAAACACAAAACCACAAACAAACAAAAACTCAAAAAGGAAAAAAAAAGAAAAAAAGTGGGAAAATATCAAGAAATAATCAGTTAATTGGACAGGATCCTACCATCTTGTTACATTAGGTACTACACCCAAAAAATGAACTGAGTAAAAGTTCTGGGTGGACTTTAGACATATGTATTTATTATATATAGGCAAACACATTTGTACACACATACATGCAGATGCTGAAGGATGTCTAGTTATCAATGTTTGCATGGAAAGAAAAAAAAATGTTTTAAATTCAGAAGTACTAGGTACTTCCAGCTTTCATTCACATGACCCAAAACGGCAAGTAACAAGCAATTCTAAAAATCAGGCTTCAAATTTCTGCCATGGTTTTAAATTCACTGACAATGGTAGTACACATCAAATGTAAACAGAGATATTTAATTTACTTCTTCAGTGATTAAGAAAAGGAAAGCAAATTCCAGGATAGAACAAGTATCTTTCTTGCATGTTTTAATGCTCTAATTGTTAATGTTCACACCACATCATTGCATCATTGCAGTCAGTGAGGGAAGAAAGACCATCTGAAGAAGACAAACTGAAAAGATCTGCAATCTTCTTTTCTCCACCCATCATGATGCTGCTTTTATTAACATGCATCAGTGGACGCATAATTTGCATTCCAAATGGTGTGCAGGGACATTTTCTCTACTTTGTATTTTGTTTCTCTGTTGTATTAGAAACCTTTCTTTCCTTACAGAAAATTAGTCCCTACATGGATAAATCACCATTACTGCTCAATAGACAGTGGAAGTTACAACTATGGTCAATTAGACTGCAAACAGGTAAAAATGTTTCAAACAACTAAAGCCCAATCTGTTCTCCAGCTCCATCAGATGAAATTAAAGAACCTCACCTTTTGCTTTTAAATCAATAAAAGGTATAAATCAACAAACAGTGGTGCTGTGACAGATCCAAACAGATTTCTACTTCACCAACCAGCACTGAAGTTGGTCTTTGTAGTTACTTGTGGAGGCCCATGCCCCCGAGGAAGACCCAGACAAGGTAGTGCATTCAGCACTCCCTTGGAGGGCCACAAGAGTTTAAGAAAGTTAGCCAATCCCCATTTCCTCAGCTGAATACCTAAAGCACTCCCCTGTATGTTAATTACCTGATTCATGATTGGTTGTTGNGTTACTAGGGTAATTAAATATTAATTTTGTCTCCACAGACTCTTTACATCAACCCTGAATACCTTTCTTGTATTGGTTTTTCTTATTGCAGGCTTCAGGGTTAGCTGAACTTCAGGAGGAGTTTTTGCAAATACTAAACCTCACGGGCCACTGAAAAGGTGAAACTCTCAGTTGATCTGGGAATATATTTGATAACTCAGTGCAAAATTATAGGTAACAGCCCCATAAGCAAATATAAACCAAATAAAAATTTTAAACAACCCCCCAGGGAGCAAAGCTATTGGGTTTTACATTGCTTGGTTACACTGTCTTCTTATCACATGTGCGTTC
Organism: Illadopsis cleaveri; assembly: GCA_013399915.1. Lineage (NCBI taxonomy): Eukaryota > Metazoa > Chordata > Aves > Passeriformes > Timaliidae > Illadopsis > Illadopsis cleaveri. Next base: position 51,875 of record VXBB01006398.1, read on the forward strand.
AGAAGAATTGCATTGCAATTCTCTCCAGAAAGTTCACAGCCAATTTAGACTAAGGACTGGGCCAAATGTTCAAGATACAATGGCTTATTCTGATCAACTGAACTTCTGCCTTCTCCTTCTCATGAAGGTTGGCAAAGACTTCTTCTTTGCTGGCATAGACTTCTGTTGAAGTCCATGCCAGCAAAGGTGCAAAGAGACCTCACATAGCTGATGACCAGAGCCTATCTGAGGTACACTAAGCCAGCTATGCCAAACTAGCACTAAGGCCATCATATCATTTCATATTTGATCTTTCTCTGTATTTCTCAATCTAGTTCTCAAGCAGAGACTTTGCACTGTGCCTTGAGTAGTGCATAACATGAGGTGATAGAAAAAATATAATTGAGAATTCAAGGAGTGGTCAGTCAAGGTTCTGTGTCAGAAGACCACAGGTTAAGAGTAGTACCATAATAATGTTGCTCTTGATGGAGACTGAATAACTATGTTCCCAAAGTTCCCCCTTAAGAAGGAACTAAGTGTCCCATATGAAAAAAAGCGCTTACTTTTGGTGGTGGTGAGCCCAGGGTCATGGCCATAGAACTGCTTGTGCCAGCACCTTTTTGGCACAGGGCTGCTATCTCTAGTGCTTCAGTTCCCATATATATTACAATTCAGGAATATGGCACAGAGCCTTACCTTTTCCATCTTTCCTACACTTTTAATGTTAAAAATTAATGCATTTGAGTAGTAAACAAGAGGTGCAGAGGGCAGGAGAATTGGAGATGGGGGAAGACACATCACACACCACTCTTTATTATGATATAGAAAAAACAGTAATTCCTAATTATGGCTAGTTACCATATATTCGATGCTTCTCTGGAAATGTTTCTCTTTCCCCCAAGTGTGGTTTCTTTCCCTTGAGTACAAAACAGATATAAATCCCAGCCATGTGTGCCTTTGAACTTTGAAATAAAATTGATAGAACAAGGCATAACACCTGCATAAAAATACCTCTTATCACCCAACAGAAATCTGGTCCCCTCTTATTATTATCAGTAATTTCAATTGCACCCAGATGTTCACAACCCTTTATAAATACAACTGAAGAATCAATACAGAAAGAGTCACCTCTGTTTTCACACAATGTTTACTCCAGAGAGCAGCTTTTGGTTTGAACCAAGCTGCTTTGGTTTATGAAACTGTGACATGAAAGCAAGATGAGGTACAACATCTACAGAAGCTCTAATCTAATCTAATCTAATCTAACCTAATCTAATCTAACCTAACCTAACCTAACCTAACCTAACCTAACCTAACCTAACCTAATCTTTCACCCTTGCAGTCACATATACAAACTACCATCTTTACAAGCTATCCTTGAAATCAACATTACTGTGCTTCTGGGACAAATTTATACCTCCATGTGTGTGAAACACAGCATCCTAAGTTTGCAATGCAAACAAAAACTAGTTACTACTGGCAGAAAGAAATTCAACAGATATATGGTATCAGGCATATAGGTAAAGCTGCACACATCAGCCTGACATGAAAAAAAAAAACAACAAACAAACCCCTCTATATTTTCCCTATTTGTTAAAATATTTGAAGAGCTCTGTAAAAGTACATTCTTGTTGACCATAGATCTGAAATTTGAAGTTGAATTAACAGCACTTTATACCATACTGTTTCTAAAAATTAGATAATTAATGAAGTCATTATGCAAACCTATGTTTACCATAAAAATTATGCCTTCAGAAATAGATTTCCTGCTATTAGATAGGTTCAATTGCTTGTCCTGCTCCTGGGATGTTGGGGTGCAATATGCAATTTAAAAAACAAACTCAGCTAAGCATTGATGAGAGAAGATCAGTGCCCTATCCAGCAATCACTTTCAGAGGTCAAAAAAAGGCAGTTAAACAGAGAGAAAAAATTAGAAAGAGTACGGCTTTGTTACTTAAGGCAATTTGTTTTGCAGTGGCAGGTGTTATGCTCCAAGAGTAAGCTATGTCTAAGCAACACATCCCCATACAAGTATATTTTCTCTACAGCTCACACAAAACCAGCAAGAGGATTTACCTGGTGACCTATGAAGAACCTCACGCTTACCAGATTTTGCAATTTCAAGATGTAATACAGAAAAAGTTCATGTAGCTGCATCCCAAAAGACAATGTATATATGTATGTTTATATATATGTACGTGCACATCTGTACCAGTCAGATGTATACTACAAATGCAAAACAGAAGTGCATCTGCTTTTCATTGAGGTCTGTACATATCAAGAATTTCCACCTTTTGAGGCAGCTGATATATGATAGTGCTTCCTGAAGCTAAGCTTTTGTTTTGTTAGCTTTATGCTTCGGTTGCTAGAGCAACAGTGACTTTAACTATCTTATGCCCATAAAATACTGATGTTGAAATGTTCACAAGGAGGGCCAGGTTACGCAGCAGCCCAGCAATAAATTCAAGTTATATAAAGAACATCTCTTTAGGGTCTAGTTTAAAATAACAAAAAAATCCTACTCCAGTAGATACAGTTAAATTAGTCTTTCAAAACAAAACCACTGTTTAAAAAGGGACAAGACTGGCTTGTACAATATTCTTGACTGATCATCAGTGACCTGTTACTAGAAAATAGAGACTGGCAATCTGTATTCTTGTACTAGATACGTGGACTACTCTGGTTTGTTAACGCTCATCACTTCTATTACCATCCGTATGGGTTCTATCACTATTTTCAAAAGGAAGAGGACTGTCCACTGTTATCAAACTGGGCTTATTTATTTTGGGAGAGATTTATGAAGCTCTGAGCACAAGAAACCAGATGGGGACCAAGAAACCATTTCTTCACCCCCATTCATCCTTGACAACAGAAAAGATTCACTTATGCTTTGAGATTATGCTCCCACTGCAATTTGCACTACATCCTGATTAATTATGGGCTCTGCACTTTCAGGAAACTGCAAGTCCAACCCCGGATGAGTTACAATGGACTTTTCCATATGCCTCACAAATTCAGCATTCAATACACTAACAACTGTCTGTAGGTAAAAAATAAATTAGAAATCATAATTCTGCTTCATAACTTCACCAAAAAGCTAAATTCCGAACAGAATTACAAATATACATGAAATGGTAGTAAGTAGTTTTTCACCGCACCCTTAGCAGTGCAGGAAATTACTTTTAAATAACATCAAACTATACTATAATTTATTAAAGCACTTAAATTACAGCACAAGACTTGGTATGACTTTTTGAGAAAAAAGGAAGCAATCTACTCATATCCATTTTCCCAAGGTTTCATCATTTTTTTCTCCTTATAACATTTTTTGTAGTTTAAAAGATCATGAGCTAGGACAGCACTGTATATTACCAAATAACCAGTGGGCAGAACATGACTGCAGTCATGGCTCTGTATTTGTGCTCTGAGAGTTGGGACTATCCATATTGGAGTACACAGCTTTATACATATAGGGTCTTGACTGTCAAGACCACTTCTCTAGCACTAGAAATGCTAAACAATAACATTTGCTAATTTCAATTTGGTTGTTTTTTGTAAAGCAGATATGAGTTTCATCTGAGCAGCTCTGCTACTTAGGGTAGATTGTCTAGGGTAAACAGAACATCAGAAATATTGCTGAAAGAAGTGTTTATTCAATGAAAGATAAAATAAGTGAAAACAAATTCTTCATCTGCTATGAATGAAGAGGAAGGGAAAGCCAGATATTACCAGAGCAAATAATTAAGCTCCACAAAAAAGGATATTGTGTTTCCTCATCATGACTGTTTTGTTAAGATGCACTTCAGAGGCATAAAACCCCAATGGGCATACTATGAAACATGATGCTTCTCTGGAAACAAATTTCCATTGTATGATCAAAGAAAGCTAAGTGCTGAGATGTGAGCCTGGTCAAATTTATCAAAGAGCTTTGCTTTTCACTTTAAACCACAGGCTTGCAACTTTTCTTTGTGGCTTTGCAAAACTCTATGATCAGTGACAACCTTTACTAACTTTTTTAGTAAACATTACTATATTTATGAGATACACTGAAAAGCTATATCAAATCCCTGAAATTTTGCACCACAGTAAAAAGCTTTGAACCTTCTGATCAAAATTTTATGTTATTGCTCTTTCCTTCAGAACACACAGATTTTCTGCACTGTTACAACCCTAACTCATGTTCTATGCCGTTACACCTTGTGCTGATGAAAAGCAAATTGAACAAATCTGTCATAACACATTTTTATCTATGATTTCTAGATTCTTTCAGCTCAGGTTCTGTAATAATTTGACAAGTCAATATGAAACTCTTGAGGTTAATTTTTCAAAGCAGCTACCTAATATCTGATAATGTGCCTACTGAACCAGAGGGAGTCCTTCTGCTCATTTTAATAGATCCATGAGCATATTCATCCTTGTATCTATACACAGCACTTGCAAACAGTCAGTTTTGCAGTTGCATAGCTAGTTCCTATGCAAAATTATTCACTCTTCAATAATACAAATAATATGCTTATAAGCTTTAGAGTTGTAAGCTCAAAGTCTGGAAGTGAGGCACACTCTCTTTTGTCTTTTCAGAGATGCTTGGGTTAAGTACATCAATAGTACACCCTAAAACATCACATCAAATCATTTACCTGCTTATCATATGCAGAGCCATGCATAAAACAAAAGAGGTCACAGAAATAAGTGTTGGCATTAAAAATGTTAATCCTTTAGTAAGTCAGAGAAGGAATTTATATGGAAAAAAGTTAAAAACAATCTTCTGAGGAACTGACCAGATAATACTGGAAAATACTTTTTCTTCATAAATTACTATTTCATTAAAATGGAAGCATTTTCAACTTGGGGAAATTTTTGACAGACTGGCATTTTGTCCCTTCTCTGGCTAATTTCAGAGGAACTACTGGAAGGAGAAACAGCCCAACCCACAAACTTGACCTTTCAATTGGAAAAGGACATTTCTCAAAAATCCCATTTCATAAGAGAACTTTTGAAAGTGTTCACTTCAATTCAATTCAACCCATAATTTGGAAAAACTTGAAAATTTCTGCAAAATTCACCTGTTACTCCTTTGGCTTCCTATGACTTTTGCTTCCAATTTCACATTTCCAAAAAAAACCCAATTTTAAGCAGTATATACAGGAACCCACCCCAGACTGTAGGAGAAGAACATAATTTTAAGCCTAATGAATGGTGGCCTTTGAAGATGCTCTAAACCAACACAAAAAAGCAAGCTGCTTCTTTCTATTAGCCAAACATCAGTCAGAAGCACTCAGATGGATAAGCAATTCTGTTCTAATGATGGATAAAAGGTAACTGTTGTAGTTTGTTTAAGTTCCACTGTTAATGGACTGTTCTGTATTCCCCTGTTTTCCTGAATTAATGGTTTTGTCCCAAAAGTTGTTTCTACCCCCTGAGCTGTCAGTAGCACCTAACTCAACCCCTTTTTCCTGAATGTTCTAAGTCAATCCTTCCCTTGGGCCAAGCCCTGTCTAAACCCGTCCCGGGGATTCCTCTAATCCTCCACACCCCACTGGCCCAAGTGACCTATTCTCCTCTCACTGTTTTCCCACTGGCTCCTGAAGTATGAAACTTCTTGTTCTCCTCCCACATCCTCTCCCTGGTTAGAATTCGGTACCCGCCCCTGGGACCTCCCCTGTTTATAAGCCACTGCAGACTATATTCTGGGTCTTTTCTGTCACTGACTGTTCAGAAGGATAACCCCTTCTGGATTAGGAGCAGAAGACCTCTCTCTCATTCCTTNGTCCCGGGGATTCCTCTAATCCTCCACACCCCACTGGCCCAAGTGACCTATTCTCCTCTCACTGTTTTCCCACTGGCTCCTGAAGTATGAAACTTCTTGTTCTCCTCCCACATCCTCTCCCTGGTTAGAATTCGGTACCCGCCCCTGGGACCTCCCCTGTTTATAAGCCACTGCAGACTATATTCTGGGTCTTTTCTGTCACTGACTGTTCAGAAGGATAACCCCTTCTGGATTAGGAGCAGAAGACCTCTCTCTCATTCCTTGTGCCCAGCCTGCACCAATTTAAAGACCTTTGTGCCGCAGAGCAAGAAGCTCTAAGCTGCGTCTCTCGTCGCCGACTCGGCAGACATGTCCCACTCTCAGTGCCATGCTGTGGTGGTTGAGCTAGCTAAAAGACTCCAGCACAGCATCAGACAACCTCATGTCAAATAAACGTATGAAAGACAGACTTCTTCTTGGACCTTCTTAGGAATAGTGATATTAATTACAGCATTTTCTATACAAGGGAGCTCATAGTCCTATGCTTACAACCCTATTTACGTATCATACACACAGCTTGTGCTGGAACATAGCAGCTACATGACATTCGCAACACCATCTTTCTTTCTTCTTGTACTCTGTGGTTTTGGTAAAGCTTCTCTGTTCATTGCAACACACAGGTTGTTAGCGTATTTACATAGCCATACAGGATTTCCTTCGTAGCTGTATCTCACATGGAAGCAACCACCCATTCTGCTCTGGTCTTTTTAGCTAGCTTGTTTATTAGGGCTGGAAGAAAGTTCATTTTTTCAAACACCCTCACTGTTCCTCACATGTCTTCACACTTTTCACCTGATTCCTGTTACATCCTAAAAAGGCTTGATAACTACCACTGCCTTCGCAGAGCCAGTTAGATGCATAGAGGCATCAGGTCAGGAGCCGAAACTGCATTGGTATGTCAGACAAGACCTCCCTCAGAAATTTCAGGCTCTTCTTGAAAGACCAGAGAGCTTTTCTCCCACCTTAAGTACCAAATGAATGGATATAAGATTTTGAAGGCTAGGTAGATATAAACTTCTGCAAAACACTTACTTCAGAGTTTACCTCAGCACATCTTGTTGCTGCAGAAACATGACAGAGAAGACATTTACTGTGCTGAGAGAACGGAGTGAGGCATTAAAGTCAAATGATAGGTAATAAATGTATTTTTAACACTAAAAAATATTTGACAATAATAATTAACATAACATTTTGTTTTTCAGTAGTGAATTGCTGGAGAGGAAACCTGGACCAAGTTATGGTCAAAAAAATAAAGCTTATTGAAAAATACGTTATTCCTATTTCTCTTATGGTTTCAGGTTAAAGTTACCCATATAGAATACATACATATAATTCTTTACACTAAGAAACTTTTAAGTCTTTTCCTTTAGAAATCACCAACACCACTATCCACAGGGAATAACTGCATGGATAAGCCCAGATTTTGCCATCTCCTATAACAGCTGCAAGACTCAACACTGGAGAGTTGTTGAAGGGGAGGCAATGAGTCCTGTTTCTGTGCCATGCTGCTAAAACTTCACATATTTGTTCTTTAACAAAAATGGATTTAAAAACAGTCATGACTGGAAAGATGAAATGCCTATCTCCTGCTCCTTCAGTTTCTCCTAGTGCTGCCTTCATCAAGTGCCCAGCACACTCCATGGCTACTTTTTCCTTATTCTTAATTACTATCTTTAGTTTTAGGCTGGCAACACTCATACCCCTATGAGAAAGTCCAGACCAACCACTAGAAAGAACATTTGTAGCAATACTAGCACACACCACTGTAGCTGTTTCTACATGCTAGCTCACAATGTCTGTCACAGTGTTCAATCCTCAGTTTGCTTTGCCAGGTCCAGTCTTGAGAAGTTGCATGTTCTTGCTGGCAGAGGTGGCATCAGCAAGAGGCATGGAGTCTCACCGGCAAGTTTCCAGCCACAGTGCTGGAGCATGCCCATAACCATCCCTACTCAGATGTTTCCGTGTTGAGGAAAGGCTGATTTTGTTGAAGCAATTTTGCTTAGGTTACAGAGAGGATTTACCTCAAGAAAAGTCAGAACACTAAAGAAAAGCTGGTTAGAAGGGATTTCTAAAGGTCAGAAAATCCATTCTAATCCTTCTCAATACTTAACTTATTGCCAGCAACAACTGAGGTCAGCAGGGACCTTATCCAAACTAGTCGTAAAACCCAGGATGGCAGAGCACACCATCTCAGCACATCTCATTCCTGAGCAGCATGAACTGCTTACGCAAGAAGATTTTTCCAAATCTCAGGTTTTTCCCAGCCAAACCACAGTCCATGACCCTTACCCTGCTTACCATCTGTCACAAGCAACAAGATTGCAGGCTCCTTTGTCCAGGAATCCCTTCAGGAAGCTGGGATTAGTTTGCATGTAAACTGATGCTAATGAAGGTGCACAAGCCTTGAAGAGATCTATCTGTTAACAAACCATTTATCTGAAAACAAACCATTTTTTCCAGAATAAATGCATCTCAACTCTCCTTCAGTCCAATGCAGCATGTAACCTTAGTCTTTAACCCAAGTCACCAAGGACTCCTTTCACTGTAATAGAAACATTCAGAAGAAGAACACATCCCATCTCTAGCTTCCTATATCTTTGCAAAAACTTCCAGATAAAGTTAGAAGGCTTAACACTATTTTATCATCCCTTGCTTCCAAACAATCCCACCCTTTCCTCTTCTATGAATTCACAGTGAAAGGTTTCAGCTTGCCCAGCAGCACTATTTCCACATGCAGCAACACCTCAACATCAAATAACAAGCCAAAACCAATCATATCTGCTCAGAATAGCAGTGAAGTTTCTATCTAACACATGCAAATTTGCTTAATTTTAGCACTTTGGATAAATGGCCATCTATTATGTAGTCACTTAGATTGAGTGTTAACATCCTGGGCTGTTTAGTTGTTACTTATCAAAATGAAGCACTCTCAATTTAAGGGCACACAAAAAAGTTTTCAGGAGAGAAGGAATATCCCATGAAAATTAAAATCAGAGCAGGCCTGGTTAGCTCTTGCCAGCAGAGGCTGGTTTTCCTATTATTCATTTGGTATGTAGGTGTGCTGGTTTCAGCTGGGGTGGAGTTTATTTTCTTCAGTGGCTGGTATGGGGCTGTGGTTTTTATTTGTGCTGAATACAGGGTTGATAATATAGAGAACTCTTCATTACTGCTGAGCTGGACTTATACATAGCCAAGGCCTTTTCTGCTTTGAAAACGCTGGCAAGGAAGCTGGGGGAGCCATGGAAGGTTGGGAGGAGACACAGGCAGGACAGGTGACCCCAACTGATGATGCCATATAATATTATGCTCAGTATATAAAGTGGGGGAAGAAGGAGGAAAGGGAAATATTTGGAGTGATGGCATTTGTCTTCCCAAGTCAACATTATGTGTGGTGGCCCTGCTCCACTGGAGATGGCTGAACACCTGCCTGCTCATGGGAAATGGTGACTTCATTCCTTTTATTTTCTTTTGTGTGCACAGATTTTGCTTCCTGTAAGAAACTGTCTTTATCTCAACCCACAAATTTTCTAGCTTTTACCCTTCTGATTTACTCCCTCAATCCCTCTGGTCGGGGAGTAAGCAAGTGGCTGCATAGTGCTTGGTTACTGGCTGGGGTTTCATATCTCAAAGCTGGATGCCATCTTTTAACTGGGTAATTCTAATGATTCAAATGCATCATAGGTGAACTCTGTATCACAGTAGCTTGTGCAGTTCCTGAGCTCATAAGAATGCAAACAATTCTCTTGATGATAATGCAATCTGAGCTACCTTCCTATGCACATATATGCTGCAACCAGCACACGTTTGAAAGCATATATAGTGGTGAACAAACCTGTACCTTGCTATATATAGCAAGGTATAGTTTGAACCCTGAACAGCTTTTGGCTCTAACATGCTACAAATTTAAAAAAAGTGTATAAGGACAGCCAGTTCATGTAGTAGAGAACCCTGTGTCCAACTATGTCTAAAAGTAAGATGACTATGGAAGAACTAGTCCAGTACAGAGTGACATTTTACTGATATATTTCTGCAGCTTTCAGAATTTATATTTGCCATTTCAGACTATATACAGTCTCAGCACTTACAATATCCAAAACAGTAAAATCCAGATTAATCACACACTTCATGAAAGCATACCTCCTTGTTTTTTTCATTGCTCTGAAGAGTTTAATAGGATTAGCAAACTTTATCATCTTGCTATTCAATTCTAGCAGATTATTTCCCATATAATTTGTTAATATGCTGAATAGCACTAGCACTTGCACAGCTTTCTCCACCACCAAAACCAACTCTTTATATCTTTTCTCTGTTGGCTTTTAATTAGGAAGTAGTACTCAGGACACCATTCCTCTCAGATCTGGGCAACTTACTTTCTTGGTGAGAAAGCCTTTTGCCAGCTAAGGTAGATGATCTTAACCAATCCACCCTATGCACAGGTCCAGTGACATTTTCAAAGAGCTGCAGCAGACCTGAGAGACAGAACTTACCACCGCCCTCCTATAAACATCCTGTTTATTTCAATTCAGTGTATCTGTGCACCATTAACTGCATCCTTTCCAAGAATAAGCCCACCAAATTTCGGTGATTATTTAGACAAAGGTAACATAAACCTGCTAACAGTGAAGTCAAATGTTTTGTGCAGATAGTAATAAGTGAATTATGTGTTTTGCTCTTTCAAAAAAAAAAATCTGCTTTGTGCACAGACTTACCATAATCAAGAATATTGTGGAAAAATTGTGATGGCATTATTTTGCATAAAACACATGGGACTGGAAAAATTCAGGACAGCACTTGTTTAAAATCAGAATCCATAGCATGTTTCTTGGATATTTTATATGCAATAATAACAAGGATCTATTTTTGTAAGAGATATTCATTGTGCTATATTTCTTAATAACTGAAGCTTATAGACCCCTTTAGCTAAAGAAAGCCCATACTGTGCAGAGATTTGACAACATCCTGTTTTTTTCAAAAAGGATTTCAGATTGTCACTTGGTAAAGAAAATTTGAAAGCATTTGTTGAATATTTTACTATCAAATGTAGAAACTGTATTTGAATATCCTAAGCTCTTATGACAGGTGTGACTTTTAAATTGCCAAGGTAAAATAAATAACAACTGTAAAAACAAACAGCCTAATGGTCCAATCCCAACTGCAGTGGTTACTATACAATGACTGGCAAGTTTTAGGATCTGTTTAGGATCTTGCTGTTTATTCCTCAGCTGTGGGACAAAATCCTTCACTAGCTTCTCTAATCCACACAGAGGTATCTAGCTCTCAACATGTTTTGCTCACAGCAAAGTTTGAGTCAAATATCCAGACTAACTACAGTCAAACCTTGGGCTCTGTAGCCTGAGACCTAACCCTGCTCCCAGCCAATCCCCAAAACATTCATGTGGATTTCAGTCCTGTGTGGAGAAGTCCATAACTTCTCAAATTTGACTCTGGTTCAGTTTTGTCTCCAAGTACTGTTACAGCATGCTGTAGATTTATATAAAACATGTCTGTGACTATTACTACTTCTATTTTTGTTGTTTTGTTTGGGTTGTTTCTTTTTTGTCTTTCACTCTCTTTCCTGACCTGAAAGCAAAACACTTCACAGATTATCCATCAAATAGCAAAATCTCTGGCACACAATTAAATAACTCACATCAGCATTTCCATCTCTAAAAATACAAAAAAAAAAAGAAACAGAAGTTATGTGAAGTTCACCTTTAGCTTAATTTATCCCCAAATTGAATACACATCTAGGCAAAACAATAGGCATTCTCCTAGGATCACCAGTCACAAGAGACAGAACATAAACTTCACCTCTGGTCTATTTGATGAGTTCTATTGTCCCGGAAGAAAGTGAAATCAGACACTCATCCCTAAGTTGCAACAAGAATTTGAAAGGAGGAGTATTTAGAAGAGTTTGCAAAACTACAAGTTGAGAAACAAAGAACAGTAGTTTGAAGATAATTTGCCATGTTCGGAGGGGTTTTTTCAACCTTACATGTGACAGAACAAACTGCTTTTCTGCAGGCAGTTTTACTCCTAACATGTCATGAACAGTATTTTATCCTCTTTAAAAAATTATGTGTTCCACATTGGTACTTGATCTGAGCATGCATCTTTACTTTCTTTGCCCTTCTCTGCTATTCTCTTTATTTTCTCTATTTTTGTTCATTGTGACTGTTAGGGTGAAGGTGTCTTGCATTTTATGTGACCAGAGCCCACTACCACAAGAGTTCAGATTCAGTGAACATCTCAAGACCTTTTGCACAAAAGGTGACATCACTGTCACCATCTTTCTAGTCTGGACCTAAAACATCTGTGTTTGAATTTTGACTTTTCAATGCCATTTCACATAAAATGAATGGCATACTAGTATGCAAGAAAGAAAATAAACGTTCGCCTACTCACCTAGATAGCAATAATTTACCCTGAAGCTTCAAATCAGCAGCACAGTCATCAGATTGACAGTTCCTCTCAAAAACAGTCTGTGAAAAACAGAGGAAAGAACTGTTAAAACAGGAAAAAAGTAAGATCAAAATTCAAAGAAGGAACATGCTTGGACAAAATAAAAAATAAGACAAAACTCTGTGATACAGGGATATATGGTGTGAGTGTCAAGGAAATTCAAGATGAGGCAAATCTTATCTCTGTCAGAAATGGTTTTATTATCTTCTAACTGAACAAGAAGTTTCATCAAAACCAGACTCTCTCCCAGAGGTTTTCCTCAATCCATTCTCCCTTCTCATCTGACAAGAGTAACTGCTCATACAATATTCCTGGCATTCTCTCTCTTCCCCAGCTATGTGCATGAAAATGAATCAGAATATGAAGTATTTATGAAACTATTTTCAGTCCTAAGGATTGCAAGTAAGGAAATAATACAGCAAACATTTCCCTAGATCTTATCTAAGGCAGAAAACATTTCTGCCATTGTACAAGCAGTAGAAAATTACAAAGACCATTATGTATCAGTGATACTCTCAAATAATGGCACCATTGTCAACCTTGTGAACTCCGGTAATACTGAGGAAATATAACAGATTGATAAAGCTAGGAACTATGAAGGGACAACATATGGGCATACTATTTAAATGGCAGTAGCTTGCCATGGCTAAACGAGACAGCCATCAGAAAGTGAAAGAAGAGAACAGGAACATGCTCTTGGCATTGAAGAAACCCAGATGCCATTAGGATTATGGTTACTTTTCCCTGCTGTTTAGATCACAGACCAATACCTTTCTAAACACAAGGCTAGACTTTTCAGGCTGGAGGACTCATTCTCTCAGAGGTGTAATGCTCTTCTGCCTACCAAATATTCAAATATCCAATATAAATGTTGCCAACACTGTTCAGCTAGGAAACCTGATAATCTGCTGATCTCTTCCTTTTATAAGTAGATCTATTTCAATAACAAATGCAAGGACTGGGAAAATCTGTGCAGGACACATGTAATGGTCAGATTGGGTTGGAGAGACTGAAAAGGCAAAAAAATGCAAACCATACTAAATCAGTACATTTTTTAAGAGCTCTGCCCAACTGTATCAGGACTGGAAAAAGACTTGAATCTTAAGCCCACAGGGCATAGGGACTTCTAGTTCTTTGCTTTCCAGGAAGGTTCTTGAATAAGCAGGCAGCTTATTCTCCTTTTTCTATGCTGTCTGAGCTCCCCAAAAAGGAGTGAACATTTATGGAGTTAATTGTTGTGATGCCAAAATGAATTTTGCCTTTTTGCTTTTATATTTCCTTAATATATATTCATAGCTCTCTTATTGTATAGTTATAAATTCCTAACTAGCCTCAGTACCTTTCCCTACCATTTTCCTTCCCTGATAGGCAGAAGGACAAAATACATTTCAGAGGCTCCAAGCTGGGGATCCAAGGCTTCTGTCCTGTCTTGGATCTTCCTGGGAGCCAAGGTTGAAGCCAGCTCTTCAACACACATTTTCATAAACAAAGTTTAATTCCTATCTAAGGGAGGAGGGTTTAGAACAGGGTTGAACCCCTTTTCCCCTGAAAAGTGGGAACTACCTTACCACTTCTGTCTCTAATTTTTGTTAGTTATGCTAATTTGCTAAACTTATAAAATTGCTTCACCCTGTGTGGGGTTGGGCATTTTTTGTATCCGCCCCCGGAGGCCTCCGATGAAGACCAGCCTTTATATTACCTCCAATACCAATTTTGTCTTGAAAGTTTGTTCCTTTCTTTCTAGGTTCTTTAAGGCATCAGTTTGATAATAAGTATCAAACTTCGCTGTAGATTGTACAGTGTTGCAAAAGAAGAAAGGTGGAAGGTGGCCAGCTCATCTGGGCTATTTACTTTGTTCTTTCATTTTTCTTCCTTACCTTTTGCTTTCTCAGAATCTCAGAAGCAAAATTTTTTTGGGATTTAGAAACAAGGACTGAATTTACCCTTCCTCCTTAATAAAAACTACCACAACCAAAGGACAAGAATAATCCTGAGACAGGAACCAGCACTAGGCTTCCCTCCCAAATATGGCACATTTCAGAGGTATCATTTCTAAAGTCCTCAGAATTAATCTTCAAACCACTGTAGCAGTTTCATATAGGAAAGACCACTTGGTAACCTTCAGAGGAGAAAGAGTAAAAAGCCGTAAAAAAATTCTCACCTCTCAGTTTCTCTGTTTGAATTGCAGAAATCTTGGCAAAGTGAACACGGTAATCAAAGAAATTACCTGTACTTTTCAAAGTATAAAATACTGTAAGTACATTTAAGTACTATATTTATATATATATATATATATATATTTATATAATCCTACCTAATAATCTAATAATTTTCTTACTAAATCTATAGTCACTATTACTCAGAAAGAATGAACAAATACTTCATTTTCTAAAATCACTGAGCATGTGTCTCTCCCAGCATATCAGGTACTAGAGAGCAAGCTACTTTGAAATACATTGGGAGTATTTTCTTATATCATAGATACCCAGGTTTCTACACAACACTGGGTTGGAGAAAGAAATAAGGATGGTGAGTTCCAAGATCTGTAGCTGTGTAAAAGTAAACTGTTTGCTTCTATGGAGGATCTTGAACCTGTTCAGGTTTGGGGGGAGCTCTCTCACCTCAAAGCAGCTGGCTGGTCTGGGTTTCCAGTCCAGCAGGCTCCTAGGACCCACGGATGCAGGCACAACTGATTCAGCAGCCCAATTCCAGGTAAATGACATCTCTGGACTATTTTGCTATTTTCCACTATTTCACTCATCTACCTGGACTCTACTCTACCTGGACTCTTCATTTTTTTTATGTCTTCTAGAGCCTCAAGCCACCAGCTCCTCACAGTCTATTTCCTCCATTTTCTTCTCTGCTAACTTGAGCCTTTCCTTCCCTTTTGTTGCTTCTACCTTTCAGGTTGATTAACTCCTGGCTGTTTAAATCCCTCCTAAACAATTAAGAAGTAAACACACCTTAAGGCATCATAGCATTTGTGAACACTGTTTATGTATTGTTACTGTGCCATGACTTGGTCTACTTGAGCTGCAATTTCTTTGGGCCAGAAACTGCACCTAACCTAACACTGCATGTTGTTAGAGCAGGAGTCCATTCCTGGCATATGGTGCAGACCTCATTACAACATCACCACTAATTTTAACTCTAAGCAATCTTTAAAGTGGTTGCTTTACAATATCAGTTTGATGATTTATAGAGCTCTTTAAATATTAAAATTGTTGAAGAAAGTAACCAATGAGTTTGTATGTATATTCCGCAATTGAAAAAAGAATGTAGGGTGAAACTAATTGTGGAAGAAGTTCATAATTTTTGCTGTTACTGTTGCCCAAAGTGAAATGGAGCAATTCTCAACAGTGGTTTTATGAAATCTAATTGTATTCCACTAACATTGTACCAAGTACCTCACAGATTTGGATATATATATCAGAGATGGCCAGGAAGTATCCTTACACAAAAAATACATACATGAAAAATTGAGGAGTACAAGGTGGGGGGTGCAGATCAGGGCAAAAATTGCCCTGAGAAACACAGCTGCATCCCTTATCTCAAGGCCACCACAGAGTTGTCTAGCATTTCCATGAGAAAAATTGGTATTTTTGTGCTCAGATAACGTCAATGCTTGTAGGACACATCTTTACTGTATAAACACAAAACTAGCATAAAGTTCATTCTCAGTGAGTCTCTCAGACTTCCTGCTATCACCAGACGTACAACAAAGCAGAGACAAAAGCCAGCATTTCTAGCATTCTCTATTCCTCCCTGCACTCTCTCCACTGCTGCACAGAACCCTGCATCTGTGGGAAATTGTTCCAGAGTAGTTCCCACCAAGTCACCAAACCTTCTTGAAAAAGACAGTTTTCTCAAATTCTGCATGGCAGCTTTTCTGAGTAAAAAAGATTATGCTCCTTGGGAGGCACAGTAATGTGACTGATATCTACCTGAGGGGTTAGGAAAGGTGGATGACACCCATATCCTCCACAGGGTAAGCCAAAATTCTACATTTAAATACACTCATTATAAAAAGTGAATATACACATCTGTACACAATCAAACCTAGAGTAAGGAGAGATCTAGAGCTGATCAGGAAGGGAATATGTCTACATAGGTAGTCAGATCAGGGCCTCAGAGCAAGTATCTTTGTGTCCATTTTGCCTCTTGAAGAGAGGTGTAAGGACTAAATTCCACATTTAAATGGAAAGGGCCAGGGGTAAGTGTAGGAGAAAGTAGAAGAGGGATAAATCTCTAGTTCCTGCATCCTAAGCCATCCTTAGCATAAAGCTGCTGGTTATTTGGCATGTAGATATTTTCCTTTTCCTTCTTGCTGCTAGTGTACTCTACTGAAAGCTGATAGAAGGTAAAACAAGTAAAAGGAGTCTGGCTTCAGCCTTATGATCAGAGCTCTGTGCTCTGAGGAAGGTGATCTGTGATTTCAAACCAGATTCTGTGATTTTAAACTGCTTAACTTTCTTTCAATGGCTATCTAAAATTAAACAAATCCATGTTTTTGGAAGTAGGGAAGAGAACAGGAAACATATTAAATAAAAAAAGTCCTGTGCCACTCAAGCCCACAGAAAATACTGCAAGTTTTTCAATAAATTAAGGAGGAAAAAAGCTTTTCAAAATATCCAACCTACCAAAGCACAGGAAATTTTAGGTTGTAGACAAAATGTACTATAAAGAGCATGAGAGGTTGCCAGCACTATTCTAGTAAGAGTTCTGCCAATGCTTTCACAGAAAGGGAAAGCAACAGCTGAATGTCAGTATTTGAAGAGAAGGGAGAGAAACAGAATTCTCAAAAGAATCCATGAAAACATGTCATTTTATGGACTGGATAAGGAAACAGTGATTCACTCTAGATCAGACATTTAACAAATTTGTCACACATCAGTCTATAAAAGGTTCAGCTAGCATCCCTTAAAAAGTGGCAGACCTGGCCTTTCATATCTGAGAATCCATTCCTTTAATTTCATAAACTGTACTGTGGACTTCTGCAGGAATACTTGGGTTATGCAAAATAATCAGGGTTAAGAATACACTACTTCAATCTCTACACTGATTCCCAGTAAATTGTCACCAACCCTACAATATCTGCAGAGATGACTTAGCAATTAGATCATGCTACTATAATTCAGTCAGGGGGCTTGTCATTCTAGTAATTCTTTAGTTTTCAGATATTAATGCTATCTGATTATAAACATGTTATCTGGTGAAGTTGAGTTCCTGGCTCTTATTTAGAAACCAAGATATGTGATCCAATCTTCAAAAGCTAAGCTGTAAGCAACTCTCACTAACTTTTCTAGGAAGTATTTTCTGTTTATAGCTTTGCAAACCAATTACATCGATGTGCCTAAATATAGATGCAGGAATTTGATTTTGGACCTGAATTTATTTTGATTTTAAACCTTCAAGTTGCCTGAAAAATAAAACTATTACCTACATGTCTACTGACCACAGAAAAAGAAATATAGACTGATTCTTTTGAGGCATCTCATGCTGTACTATACTACTCATGGAAACAGTCCATTTTTATACGCTGCTGAGTCAGGCACAAAATGACTGATTTAAATTCCCACTAGAAGTGCAATGATTACTGTGAAAAACGTTCCAGGATTTCATCAGATGTGCTGGCCAAAATGAGAATACATGATTTCCACAATACCTCTAACTGAGTGGTGGAGTGAACACACTTCAGAGGCAGGAATACTCAGGGAGTGAAACCAGTGTGCTGGTACTGCATGGTACACGGGATGAAGGTTAGCTATCAAGCTCCCTCAATTCCACACAGACATCAGAGCACTAGGTTTGAAGATGGAAGGCAATAAGACCAGGCTCATTAGAGATGAGCCTAGGGGCAGCATACCACGGTTGGGGGTGAAATCAATATCCCAGCAGAGGTGCACCTACACCAGTGCACACTGTATGCATAACAAACAAGAGAAGCTGGAGGCCATTGTGCAACTGGAAAGCTATGATGTAATTGCCATCATGGAAATGAAGTGTGATGACTCACAAGACTGGAGTGCTGCAATTCATGGCTACAAGTACTTCAGAAGGTGGAATCTTTGATTGGTAAACAACTGGCTGTACAGCTGCACCCAGAGACTTTAGGTGAATGAAGCTAAATCCAGTTGGCAGCCAGTCACTAGTGGTGTTCCCTGGGGCTCAGTTTTAGGGCTGGTCCTTTTAAAAATAGTTACTGATGATCTGGATGAGGATATAGAGTGTACCCTCAGTAAATTTGCAGGAAACATCAAATTGGGGGGAAGTGTTGATCTGCTCTCCGCAGACTGATGACTCAATCAATGGGCTGAGGAAAACAGCATGTGGTTCAATAAGGGGAAATGCTGGGTCCTGCATTTATGTCCCAGCAAGCCCATGCAGCACTACAAGCTTAGGGAAGAGTGGCTCAAGAGCTATTCAGAAGAAAGGGACCTGGGGATTCTCAGTATGAGGCAGCAGTGTGCTCAGGTGGCCAAGAAGATCAATGGCATCCTGTCCTGTATGAAGAACAGGGTGGCCAGCAGGACTAGGGCACAGATCACTCCTGTACTTGGCATTGGTGAGGCCATACCTCGAGTACTGTGTTCAGTTCTGGGCCTCTCACTTTAAAAGGACATTGAGGTGCTGTAGCATCTCCAAGGAAGGGCAACAAGGCTTGGTGAAAGGTCTGGAAAACATGTCTTGTGAGGAATGGCTGAGGGGCTGGGTTTGTGGAGAAGAGGGTCTCAGAATGGGCCTCATCGCTTTCTACAACTACCTGAAAGGAGGTTGTAGTGAGGTGGGGGCCAGTCTCTTCTACTGTGCCTGCAGTGGAAATGTCCTTAAGCAGAGACAGACGAGATTCAGATTAGATATTAGAAAAAGCGTGATCAGGCATTGGAAAAGGTTGCCCAGGGCTGTGGTGGAGTCACCACCCCTGGATGTGTTTAAGAACTATCTGGATCTGGCACTGGTGTTGTTCAGTAAACTGATGTTTAGTGGCTTAAGGGTTACAGTGATAGTGCCGGGTTGATAGCCGGATTTGATGATCTTAAAGGTCTCTTCCAATCTTAATGATTCAATGACAGGCAGGGAAAAGGAGGTCATGGTGTGGCTTTGTACATTAAGGAGGCTTTCAACTGTCTGTCAAGGATAATGATGACAAGGTATCTATGGGTAAGAATCAGGGGGAAGGCCAACAAGGCAGACATCCTGATAAGAGTCTGTTATAGACAATCCAACCAGGATGAAGGGATGGATGAACTATTTTGTAAGCATCTGGCTGATGTTTCACAATTGCTAGCCCTTGTTCTTGTGGGATGTCTGCTGGAAACTCAACACAGTGGAGAGAAGGCGGTCTAGGAGGTTTCTTGAGTGTGTGGGAGAACTTCCAGACACAACTGTTAAGTGAGCTTAGCAAGGGAGGTGCTCTGCTAGACCTGCTTTTTGGAAACAGAAAAGGGCTGGTGGGAAATGTGGTGGTCAGATGACATCTTTGGCACAGTGATCATGACATAACAGAGCATTCAATTCTTGATGAAGTAAGAAAGGGGTTAACAAAAACTCTATCTTGGACTTCAGGAGGGTGGACTTTGCCCTGCTCAGGACACCAGTTCACTAGAGAGTCCCCTAGGAAATAATCTTTAATAAGGAGGGGGTCCAGGAAAGCTGGACATACTTTAAGATGGAAGTCCTAAAGGTTAGGAAAACACCCTCCCTATGTGCCCAAAGATGAACCGGGGAAGAAGACCAGCCTGGCTGAACAGGGAGCTTTCACTGGAACTTGGGTTTATGACCTTTGAAAGAAGGTCATAAATCCAAGGCAGACAACTCAGAAAGGGTACATGAATGTCGTTACACTGATGCCTGGAAGGCTGTCCTGAAACAGAGACTGGACAGAGCTAGAGAATGAAGTATCTATTTATTGAAAGGCCTTCAGGATCCACCTTGGGCAGGACAGGAGCCTGACCAAGGCTGCACCTGGAGTCCACTATGAATCACCACACACAAAATGGCTGACTGCTCACAAGATCTTACATTTTTATCAGTTTTGGTCTATTTGCATATTGGGGTTTAATTGTCCAATTGCAGCTTCAAGTTGTGAGGTCTCATCTTTCTTGTTCCTCCCTTCAGTCAACCATTGTTTATGCTTTTGGGCCTGGAAGTTGTCCTTGGTTCTCAACAGAAAAAGGATTTGTTTTGCCTACCTATCCTGTGAAGAGAGCTTACTGGCATTTAATATGAGGCTCAGAACTACGTCCCTAGGCAACATAAAATCTGCAAATATGAAAGCTAAAGCTTAAGGCATCAACGCCATGTAGAAGGAAAATTAGAAAGGTGAAAGCTCAGCTAGAACTTAATCTGACCACTGCTGTAAAAGATAATAGAAATATTCTTGTAAATACATGAACAACAAAAGGAGTGCAAATGAAAATCACCATTCTTTATTGGATGCAAGGGGAACATAGTCACCAAGGATGAGGGAAAGGCTGAGGCACCTAATGCTTTCTTTGCATCATTCTTTAACAGTAAGACCAGTTATCCTCATGGCAACCACCTCCCTAAGGTGGTAGACAGAGATGGGAAGCAGAATTGATCCCCTGCAATCCAAGAGGAAACAGTCAGGGACCTGCTGAGTCTCTTCGATACTCACAAGTCTATCGGACCAGATGGGATCCATCCTAGGCTGACGAGGAAGCTGTCAGAAGAGCTGTTTTCCATCATTTATTATCAACCCTGGCTAACTGGGGAGGCCCCAGNAAGGTGGTCTAGGAGGTTTCTTGAGTGTGTGGGAGAACTTCCAGACACAACTGTTAAGTGAGCTTAGCAAGGGAGGTGCCCTGCTAGACCTGCTTTTTGGAAACAGAAAAGGGCTGGTGGGAAATGTGGTGGTCAGATGACATCTTTGGCACAGTGATCATGACATAACAGAGCATTCAATTCTTGATGAAGTAAGAAAGGGGTTAACAAAAACTCTATCTTGGACTTCAGGAGGGTGGACTTTGCCCTGCTCAGGACACCAGTTCACTAGAGAGTCCCCTAGGAAATAATCTTTAATAAGGAGGGGGTCCAGGAAAGCTGGACATACTTTAAGATGGAAGTCCTAAAGGTTAGGAAAACACCCTCCCTATGTGCCCAAAGATGAACCGGGGAAGAAGACCAGCCTGGCTGAACAGGGAGCTTTCACTGGAACTTGGGTTTATGACCTTTGAAAGAAGGTCATAAATCCAAGGCAGACAACTCAGAAAGGGTACATGAATGTCGTTACACTGATGCCTGGAAGGCTGTCCTGAAACAGAGACNCGATTATGGACTGATCATCTTGAGTGCAATCATGAGCTGCTTTTGGTTTTGCCTTTTTTTTTTTTTAATATGTTCTCTGTATTCTTCACACATATATTTGTAGCTCTACAGGCTATTGTACTAGTAGTTAGTTTTTCCAGTAATTTCCCATGGTCTTTCCCTAGGCAGGGAGACAAAATAAATTCCAGAGCTCCAAGCCCTGAGAGGTGCAAAGCCTCTGTGCTATCTTGGTTCTTCCTGGGAACCAAGGCCAAGAACAACTCTTTGAGACACATTCTCATGAACAAAGTACAGCTAATACCAAGGGGGGGAAGGGGGCTCCAAAGAAGGGGCTTGACCTGGGAGGAAACTGAATCACCACTTGTCCTCCTAAATGGTGCTTTTTATCAATTAGTCTAATTTCCTAAAACCTATACATTTGTACTCATCCCTGTAGGGGTGGGCTTTTGTGGACATCTTTCCATAACTGCCTCCAAAGGCCTTCAAATAAAGATCCACTCTTACATTACCTCCTTACTAAAATCATCTCAAGTTTCACTTCCAGGTTAGGAAAAAAGCAACAATCACACGACACATACAGGACAACCAGGGGATTAGGCCCAGCCAACATATGTTTAGGAGGGGCAGGCCCTGCTTAACCAGTCTGATCTCCTTTTATGACCAGGTGACCCGCTTAGTGGATGTGGGGAAGACTGTGTATGTTGTCTGCCTGGACTTCCACAAAGCCTTTGACATCATCTCCCACAACATTCTCCTCGAGAAGCTGGCAGCCCGTGGTTTGGAGAGGTGCACTCTTTGCTGGGTTAAGAACTGGCTGGATGGCCAGGCCCAGAGAGTGGTGGTGAATGGTGCTGCATCCAGCTGGTGGCCAGTCACTAGTGGGGTTTCCCCAGGTCTCCACTATTGAGACCAGTCCTGTTAAATATAGTTACCTATGATCTGGACAAGGGGATCAAGTGCATCCTCACTAAGTTTGTAGACAACACCAAGTTGGGTGCAAGTGTTGATCTGCTAGAGGGTAGGAGAGCTCTGCATATGAATCTGGACAGGCTGGATCGATGAGTTGAAGACAACGGTATGAGGTTTAACAAGACCAATGCTGGGTCCTTCAGCTTGATCACAACAAACCCTATGCAGTGCTACAGGCTGGGGAAGATTGTGAACCAAACTTTTCCAGCTGAAGAAACGTACAGGGTAATTCATCCATTTCACTGAGTGGAAGACTCTGGGCTAGCGCATTGCCACTTGTGGCAAAGGCCCAATACATTCAGCTGTCCACTATTTCAGCTGACCAAACTCATCAACAGCAAAAGAGACACTGCTGAAGGGATGGCAGAGGGAGGAATATAAATTGCTTTCAGCAATCCCACTCCAACCAAAGGGAAAACAATTGCAATTAGGCAGGAAGGGTGGCCCATGATCTCTGCAAGAATAAATGGAAAAGATCATTTGGGAGCTTGCCCTGCCAAGGAGGAAGGAGTTTTGTGGTTAGCTGTTTCATATGGAACATGGCAATTAGATTGATTCCTGCAGTCTCCCAAGGACTTTCAATATGCCTAGGTATAAGTCAATTAATCTTCAAATGTACTACCTACCCAACTACTGACAGCTGTACTAAGCTACTCAGCTGCACCACTAAACTGAATTGCCCTTGCCTCCAAGACAGGAGCATCCTAACTTCTGACCAATGCCTAGGAATGCAGTAGTTGGCATAGGTTAAAATCATGCCAAGAGCCATTTCAACAGCTTGCCAGAATAAAGATGTCATTGCAACACCAAAAAACGTCATGAGCACAATTCAGCTTGTAGACAGTGACATGACCTAACTCATGAAGGAACACAGGGATTTCTGCTCTGGAGAAGACACCACTGACAAACCTGGACCACACTGTGTGTATGGACACTGCATTTCCTCCTGTCCAGATCTGTCATTTCTTTGTTCTCATGAGACTGAGGTGCATGTGCATGCTTTAAAATATAGAATGGCATTATTTGTGCAGCAAACCAAAAATCACTAGATATGTTCATAAATCATGAAAATTTTTCTATACTCTCTCATGCCTGCCAACCAAGCTAATTTATTTACTTAACCAGCTTTTCTAACACAAGTATTTCAAAATAATAGTCCTCTGCTTTAAAAAGGTGAAGTTCATCCAAGAAACATGCATTCTCATTCACCTAGGAGTGCAGAGGGAAGGGAAGGGAAGGGAAGGGAAGGGAAGGGAAGGGAAGGGAAGGGAAGGGAAGGGAAGGGAAGGGAAGGGAAGGGAAGGGAAGGGAAGGGAAGGGAAGGGAAGGGAAGGGAAGGGAAGGGGAAATAAAACCATCTTATTCTAGCATGGCATGTCCAACAATAACAGCATGAGCAGGTTTCCCTTGCCAAACGTCTGGATCTGTGACATTCTCAAGAAGACGACAGATGAGTCAGGCAAATTTTTTGTCCTTCTGCCCACTGTTCTCCAGTCAGACAGTTCCCATGTCCCGTTCTGCACTAACAAAGGCTTAACAAGGAAAGAAGGCCAAGACCAAGCCTTTCACAAGAATCTCCTACATTAAGGGAAGAATCAGACAGAGTAGGACCATTCTCATCTTTTCCTTCCCAGCACAAACACCCTGAAACAAGAAAGTGACCTCACTTTGTGCTGTTCAGCCTTGGATACACAAGTTTTACTATGTCACTGAGCAGCACTGAAGTTAGCAACAGCAGAGATTGTACAAAAAGCTACTGTGTGCAAATGACCCAGAGCTTGGCAATCCACTTTTAGAGCCACCTCTGCTGTAAGTTCAACCACAGGCCTTCTTGGGAAATAATGTAGTCCAAATCTGACCTGATTCCTTTGTGCTATCTTTTGTCCTTTCTTCCACCGAAGAATGGGCTTCAGAGCAGTTAGTTCCTTGTCCTCTTTTCCTCTTTCTATCACGTGTTCCCCAAGGCTGTATGAAGCTTCAAATACAATTGGAGAGATGACGTCCTTGACTCTTTTCTGTAAAAGAAGACAAACAGATATTTCACCTAGGCATATAGCCAAGTAAGTTTCTATCTACAACTATTATACATTCAATTAAACTACATAATTTAATTAAATATGCAATTAAACCAGATTCAACACTGCAGGTAACAGATTACTCTATTTTCTTTATCTTTCTCCAGGTCAAACAGGAATAAGCACATTACAATGAATAAGTCAGAAGTTAAAAAAAATAAATTAGAAGGTATTCTACTCTTCAATACACAGAAGCAATGGAATATTTTGCTCATCTATAAATCAAGTGGTTTTCAATAAACATATTTTCTTAAAAAAGAAAAAAAAAGCAGAAAGTAATTAAATTATTCCTGCAGAAGCAAAGAGGAAATGATCTCTGGGGTTTCAAAATCCTAGACTTTGACTGAGATCACCTCTGGTGAGTTCCATTCATTAAAAGAACAGAAAACTCCATCTTCCTCTGTTGTTTTGCAGTATCAGTGAAATGAATGGATTAGTAAAACCACTAATGTGGCTATAAAATTGGATTACAGACATGCAGGGGCAAGAAAATCCACCTTCCACAATGTTTCTCAAAGCAAAATTTACAGTTTCCCCCATCCTCAGCACAGCAACACTTTAAGTATGTAAAAGAAGAAAGTTTTTCAATTTCTTTATTTGCTTATTGTAGGCTTCATACCAGATGTATAGAATGGTGCCATATTATTTGGCTGATGGGACAAAAGGATCGTCTTTTCTTGTTGCTGGAGCCCAAGCCACAAAATTCATACCATTTGTCACAACATGCAATGCCTAAATCCAGAATACTGTGCCAGTACAAAGTGCTCATTGTGCTCTGTTCAGTTCTGACTTCCAAAATCCAATTTACCAGAAAACCTAAGTGCAAATCCTCTATCTTTTCATAGGCAAACATTCCTCTTAAATTTTAGTTACTTAAAAACATAGCATTAATTCAGCACAGATGAAATTGAGGCAATAAATAAATCCATAAGTAAGCACATCAAACCTTCAAATGGGCCAACTCCCAACTTTGCCTTGCACTGGTTAGTAGGTTTCTCTGAACACAGCCCACCAACCACAAGAAGCAATTGAGATGCAATGCCATTAAAATTACATCTTCCAGATGTGGGAAACCTGGGTACTAACTGGCTTTCAGACCACCCTGTTTGATCTGTTTCAAGACAACCATTTGCTCTCTCAAATATCTGTCCACAAATCTCTGAAGTCAAAGATTAGTGGCTAATCAAATTCCCAAATCATGGGTTAGTTGGATGAATAATAGCAAGTATCAGGCTTGGTGACATTTACCCTCCTGCACCTTCAGCCAGCCCTTAAATTCCCTATCCTAATACAAATGTCTGCCAGTACTCTGAAGTTTAGACTGGACATTTCTTGGAGTGATTTGTGCTTTCTTGGTAAAGAACACTGATCAACAGCAGACACAACAGCAGTGGTGATAGCTTGACCTCTTCCCAGTCCCATAAAAAGGACTGTGGATGATCTGCAGCACTGTTAATCCTCTCAGCAGAAGAGACACTCATACCTACAGCCTCATCCTCAATCCCATACCCAGTGTAGGATTTGTACCATACTGAGGCTACTAAATAACAACACTACAACTCACAGAAGCTACTAGCTTTGCTCTCACAGAATATCAGGTGTATTAACTTAAGTGAGAGCTGTTATCAGCCTACGTGAAGACCTGGTAATACATACAAACAAGACTATAAAAGAGCATGCCACACAGCAACAGTCAAACACAAATCATCAGGCAAATTGCCACCTAATCCAACTGTATGCAACCAACTATGTAAACATAGAACAATAAAAATGTATGCACCTACCATTTTTGTAACTTTATTACTGCAGTGTGGTAAGAATAAGTACTTAATCACTTCTATGTGTCTTAATATGGTCTTGCAGGGTTCAGTCCAGTGCCCTTTAAAGTCAAAAGGTAAGTTTCCTATTGACTTTGATGAATATTGGAGTGTGCCTTTATTGTTTGCTGGTGCTCTCCTTGATTTTAGTGGTGAAATTGTGACTTCTCCGTCACCTCAGCCCTGGGAAATGCATTTCACATACCCATTTATCTTTAAGTAAGGATAAAATTATGAATGCTGCCCCATTATTAATTTTGCCACATGTTCAGTCCCTTTAGCTCACAATACATAAAAAATTAAGGCAACATTCTGTGGCATTTGTCTCCAGTAAGACAGAGACAAGACAGCTCTGCCTCACAGGTACACCACAGACTGTCTAGGATGTGAACACATAAAGAGAATAATTAATACTTGGCCTAGCACAATCTGGAGAAGTACTATTTTAGACTGGAAATACGATCAATTTCTTTCTCTTTCAGTCTACACAAATGTATTGCTTCCTGTGTTGTATCATATATTGATGATACAGCCTGCAGATTGCTTTTAAGCATTCCTGATTTCTAAGAGGCAGTCAAAAGATTCAATGAGAAAAAGGTTTGAGGTAGACTGAAAAATCCTTCAAGTCAAGGAAACTGTACATTTTCTGTATAAGTTGCATGACCCAAATGAACTGGATTTGTCAAGGGATATTCCACAAGCGGCTTTTACATGTAATCACCTATGGGCTGCTATGCTATGGAAGTGGCATAGAATAAAGACATTTCTGAGCCTTAAAAACCAAACCTGACAAATCATAGCATATGGACAGCACAGCTTCAGTAATTGAAAAAAACCTTGAAGGACACTACAATGAGTGTAAGGTACAAGGAGTTCAAATTATGAACAAAAACAACTAGGGTTCAGTAAGTAACAGTAAATTAATTTAAGTAATAAACACTTAATCTGCACAGACTGGAGTCACTGAACTGGTGCAAGTTGTCACCGTGCCTGAATTGGAAAGCTTATCCTAGCCAATGTGATAACAAAGGCTTGCTATCTCCTCTCACAGAACAATCACCTCAAGGAAATTTTTGAATGTTGTGGCAGTAACTGTTCATGGCCACATATTTCTTCCGGTTTTTGTCTCTGACTTAGCAGGGAAGAAGAACGCAAGAAAGCAAAGCGTCTGCCAGATTTATGACTGTATTTCTGTTTGACTTTAGTACCAAAAAGTCCTAAAAATCTGAAAAGTAACCAAAGAGCAATGATCAAACATCACATCTGTGATTCTGAACATAATTTGCAGTTGAAGTGTGATAACTGTAGGAAGTAATTTTTGTCACTTTTCATAGACACGGCCTAAGGCACATCATAACAACATACAAATATAGAGTCCAACATCCTAAAGGCACACTGCCTTGGCAGGCAGCCACTGCCTTCTAGAACCTTAACTTTAGGCTACCAAGAGCCCACACACATCAGGAATTCAAGCACATTTGGCTGGAACAAGACAGAGTTTTAGTCAAGGGACAGGATTTATTCTACTCATGGTGCAAGTGGTTGCCAGACTGGATATCATTTCAGCTTTCTTTTGGCTCAGTGCCACAGTACACTCAGGGGACTGTACATGGACTCAATAAATCATCACATTTAATCCCCTCTCTTCAACAAGGTGAAAGTCTCCAGCAAGGACTCTAGAGACTGCCAAATTCCATTTTTAATTACGGCCATTGGGCTGAGAAATAAATTGAGATGTAAATAATGTCCACAATCTACAGCAGGAATAAAGAATGAAACATGGCCCTTTAAAGGAATTAATATGAACTAATTTGCAGCAGCGGCATCTGAAGAAATATGTATTGGAAGACATACACATACAGGATGACTTCTACAGTTGCTTGGTGCTTTTGTACTTGTTCATGTCTTTCTGGAGTTTCTCCTTTCTCTGTGGGAAAGTTCTCTCATCTGTCTGGCCTTTTTTTTACTCCCTCTGACTTGATAATCAGGATTTTAACCCATGCATGAATTTCAGAGCTTTTACTGAATCCAGCACAGCTTTTCAGTACTTCTGAGAATTAAGTTCTGTTTAGTTAAATGACAGCGAGTGAATTCCAGAACCTGTTTTTGAAAACACTCAGCTTGAAACTTTTAGTCTAAATGTATTTATTTCAGGTGCTAAATAACAAGCACTAATAATAGACTAGGAATTTTTACAGGCTTAAACACACAAAATAAATTTGACAATCTCAGTTTAACAGACAACATATTAATGCTGCAAAATGTATAAAAGACACGGTGCTAATGCTAATCCAGCATACAACTTTGACCAGCTCAAAGGTCACTACCACATAAATTCTCAACTCAGTGTCAAGAGATAAATAGTTCCCTGATCAGTGATCTCAAAAATTACTCAAATGTCCACCAGCCCTCAGAAACAAAAGCCACTACTGCCACTATCTATCAAATGAAATCGCTGCTGTAGGTCTTAATAAACATACATCATAGCTTATGAACCAATAAGACCACAATGCTTGACTTTAAAATGGACTATCTTCTCCTGTTTAGAGCAGCGGAAAAAAAAAAGCAAAGTATTTGCAGGGTGTCACATGCCCTAATGTTATTTAGGGTTAGCATTCAAAAGAACGGGAGTGCTTTCTTCACCCTCTTCCTAAATGCTTTACTCCAGCACACAACTGTTTCCATTAGGTCAGCAACTCCTCTTGGCACACACACTGAAAAGTGAAAATATGTCCTGGGAAAGAAAAAAACCAAATCTTAAATCTACTTAAATAAACACCAGGCGCCTGGGAGCCTGTATGCATTGAGAGAATACCCTGAGACACTGAATGAAGAGCTGGAAGTCAAAACCCAAGCTGAGTACATTCTCACTGTGAGTCTAAATGCTCACCATCCTTGTGCATCTGGATTCCCACTATCAGCTGGCAAGTAATAAAGGTATTACTCATGTGGGAATAGGAGAAATTGCAATCAATAGTGCAAATATTCCATGTCAAAAGTTACAAAGGCTTAGCAATAATATACTATAGATAATCTTCTCATGGTAATCAGTAAGTAAAGTTATTGCCTGCCATCAAAATTCGGTATTATGTATTAGTGATCTCAGATCTAGATTTTCCAGCTCTGGACTAAAATGCATTATGGCAATATAGTTTCATGTTCTTTTCATACATTTGAATATCGGCTCTTTTACTGGACCTACTGTTTTCTGTTATGTTTTTATTACCCATTCCCTTTCTCCCTTTTATAGTTCATTTTCAGTCTTTCATTGGGGTTTTTAGATAAATATATTTAGAAAATAAGATAAATATATTTAGAAAATATGTAGATAAATAATAGATAAATAATATTTAGAAAATTACAGAAAATTCTTTGACTATCTAAAATCATGTTACTCCCTTCTGAAGAAAACAGACCCACTGGATTAAAATGCCCAGCTTTTTCCTCGTACAAGGCAAAGCACAACCAATCTGCAATATATGACAAGACACCTGCAATACTGACAACACAAAAATACAAATCCTTAGAAAGCCAAGGAGCTGATGGGTATTTATGAAATGAAGATGTGAACTTAGGTGAGCAAAGAGAACCCAAGAAGGCGGAAAGGGGGTAACAATTCAAGCTTTTATTTATTTTGTTCTCTTTCTGAAAATACAATCTACTTCAGCAGGGAATACTATACAGAATAGAGAAAATAATTAAATCCAGACTCTTCCTGCACATATGTAACTTATCATATACTCTTTTTTTTCCACTGGAGTTTCTGCATTTCATATTCCACTGATACAATGTTTTATCAAAACAAAGCTTTAAAGAGATTTCCATTAAAAGTGTCTTAAACTGCACTGAGTGCAGCATAAGAGTTAGTTCAACTACCTGTTTCCTTTTATACAGCATTTCTCTCCAACTCTGATTGAGAGGTCAAACACAGGGGGGCTGTGTATGAAGCTGTTAGAGGAGAAGGAGTTTAAAATCCTTAGCCCCTGAGTCATCACATATAGTAACAGGTCTGCTAAAAGATCAACACACCGATGGACCTGGGAAAGTGTTGTTAACTTCATGGTTAATTTCAGCATTCATATACTGTATTTTTTTGTTCACTATCTTGCTTTCTTCCTGTACTGTATTTGCTTGTTCACTCTCTTGCTTTCTTCCTATATACATCTGGATAAAACCAGCTGTATGTGTCATCCAACCAACTTCCAGTGCAAAAATTCCCACACAAGCTGTTCTCAGAGCCAAGGACTGGGGTGACAACTGTCTCTCCCAGGCTCTTCCTGAGGCCATAGCCCACAGGGGTGGTCAGGAGCCCTTCTTGATGGTTCTGTGCCCCTTTTGCTGTGGTATTTCAGACTGAAGGCACAATGCAGCTCAGCAGCTGATGACTGCTATTTGATTGACACTGAATGGCATTGTGCCCCCCAGTCTTTGCCTGAGTTCTATCTGCTTCTTCACAGCCATGAATAAACCCCTGACCTGCTCTGTAAGAGAAGGCAGACATCCTTCCTTCATTCCCTTCTTCTCATTATGGTTTTTCTTCTTTCTCTCCCAGAAGCACCTGGGCACATTTCAAGAGCCAACAGCAAAGTAATCAAACGGCTTCCCCCAGAATCTTTGTACAGGACACAGGAGAAGGACATAGTTTTCTCCTCAGTGTTTCCCACTGACCACCCCACAAAGTACCTGACTAAATGCCCCCTTTTGAAGGCGCCTGTCACTTCTCAGTGAAAATAACCATCTAAGACAGGTTTATATTAATTGAGACAGGATTCCCCATCCCTTCATGCACATGACTCTGTGGTGGTTTAAAAATGGTATTTCCCAATCTAGTGTTCCCACTGAATCACTCCAAAGCATGCACTGCTTGCTTACTTCCCTCTTTCTCTCCTCCCTCCTGCAGTGGACTGGAGCAGAGAATCTGAGTCCCAAAAGAGCTGAGAACAATTTACTGGAAACAGTATAAAGTATAAAACTATAAAAATATAAAGTTCTTAAATATGTTATTCAACAATGATTAGGCTTTTCCCCTTGTTTCATAGATCATTCAAGAAGAAGCAGAAGCCTTCTGCTTAGAAGCCACATCAGCAAATACAGTTGTCCAGGTCTCAGATGGCTGGGCTAGAGGATATTATACAATGACAAAGGGAGACTGTTTATCCCCACAGATGAGAGCAGAATGAACAAATGTTTCTCAGGGGATCCAAGCAAAACCAAAACTTTCCCTTCAAGTTCAGTGGGCTTTAAAAACAAACGAGGCAAATATTTCCACAAATAAGTGAGCACCTGTTCCTCAGATCAAAGATGAAAGCTCTACTCTGAAGCTGGAGATACGCTCATAGGGAATAGAAAAAAATGGCATTTTACATCAAGAATATTGCATGAACTGCAATAAGGTTTTAACCTAATATGATTAGGTGCAGGTATTACCACTTTTCACATCTCCTTTGATTATATCTTCCTCTTTGAGTACTTTTGATTAGTTTACACAATAGGTCAAATGTGTTCATCCTAACAGCAGTACATTCTCAAATCTCCATCTCTCTGTTCCACAACGTGTAAAATTTTGGTGTTCATTTCCTGAGCTGCACACAAATTTGTGGCCTACATGGAAGACTTCTCTAGATGATATGCAGTGACTCTAAATAAATAAACAGAATATGCTGTGATTTGGGACAAGAAAAGAGATTTCAGCAAAGCTGGGAAAGGGCAGAATTAGCCTCTTCCCAACCACAGGCCCTGACAGCTAAATACACACAAATCCTTGGGGAGAGGTCTGAAAGAGATTCTAACCAGTGAGAATCATAAAGAGAAAGTATCAGAAGATGTGAGGGGTGGGGAATGATAGGGCCAGGGGGCACTGGGGATTGGCTTATTGTTTTATAATTCGGTTTTCAGGAAGATATAACAAAAAGTCATTAAAATACATGTTTATCTGCATTAGATATTATCTTGCATTTTAGAGGTGTAAAATAATCTTGAACTGTCCAGACTGCTCTCCTTGGGTCTTTGGTGTCTCAGAAATAACCACATCTTTCCTCCTGGTTATCATTGCTTGCATGGTACCCTGAGCACAATGTAGACATTTTGTGAAGCGCTGTGATACAAATGTCCTTCTCTGTACACAGCAACCCATTAAAAACCAAGAGACAATCCTGGGCAGAAAGGCATCTTCTCATGTCTAAGGCATAAGGCAACTGGAACCAGTTGCATCGTGCCAAAAACTCGTCTGACACTGACCATGGCAGACTCAGCTTAAAAGGGAAAAGAGCCCTTTGTTGCCCTCCAGTTTGAGTGCATGTAGCGTAGCAACACTGCCCTTGGGTAACTAAATTTTCAAAGGCTGAGGGCTCAGCAGCACTAGGATTGGAAGCAGCTTTGGAAGCACTTTCGGTAACAGCATCAACATAATAAATATGCTCACCCTAGCTATCAAACTAGGTCAAAACTGATGTTATTTCATTCTCAGGAGTGAAATCTTTCCTTAGTTTTCCTACTGAATGAACTTTGGAACATATATTTCCAAGGTCTCTTCATTTCCAAATTGGCTGGAATGCAGTGCTGAAGTAAGAGCAGATCAGAGAACAATTAAGTGCATGGGAGGAAAAATATCAGACAGTGTAAGAAGCAACTGCAGAGAGCTGTAAGTGCATCAGAAGCATGGTACTCAGAGCTTGGGAAAGACAAAGTGAAGGGGAGATGGAAAGGACAAGCATATCAAGGCTACAGTCCAGGATGACAGAGCTTTGACCCTACAAGCAGCAAATACCAAATCCTGAAAATCACCACCAGCAACCTCTAAATGCTTTGTCATACTTAAGAAAAATAGCTGTGGAGGGAGCTTCAGTAGTAGACACAAACAGTCTTTCACAAAACAATCACAGATCAGAAGTCTGTATCAGATTCTCTGCACAGCCTGCTCAAGCATCAACTGAGCTTTGCCTTGGCTTGGACACATAACACCAGGAGAGTGTTTTATTCACCAAACTGTGCTGTGAGGGTAATGAATACAAACTGACACTAACAAGTTTCAATATTTTGAACTTTATCTCAATTCCTGTATTATTGGTTCAAAAACTGTATCTTCACTTGTAGACACAAACAACATTCTGCCATTTTTATCCCACTGTCTGTGGGATTTTGTCATATCTCTTTTGGTTTCAAAACTGTTTCAAAACTCATGTACAGAGAAATTGATATTGTTTTCCTATAATTTGTCTCTATTTTACCAACAGAAAAGTCTTAGAAACAAATATTGTGGTATTAATAATACTTTAAATTCTCCCCTCTTAAAAATAAATTACCCTAAGAGGCAGTAATAGACTGTATTACTTAGTCTACCTTCTTGTATGTCCCAGATGTTACAATTCATTTGTTAATCTTTCACTACATAAAATAATTTGTTTAGCTACAGTTTATTTTACAGGAACACATATAGTTAGGTCCTACAATAATCTCTCTTGAATTTAAAAGGCCCTGGGTCTGGCTTTTTTAAAGGTATAAGACATCACATTTCAGTCACAGGTTTCCGTCACACCTTTCTCTGCTAGATTACAAATAGCTACTTAGGTGCCTCTTAGGTCTTCATTAAAATAAAAACACTGTGATTCATTCAAATTTTTCAGTGAGGCCTTCCCTTGAACATTTGAACAGGTTTTATAGGTTTTTACAGCATCATGTAAATAGCAAGCATCTCATCAGTGAACACACAATTCTACCCCCAGCAGAAGTAAAAATCTATACAGAAGAAGACCCACTCCAAGGCACCAATCTCTCTGTACGTATACCTAAAGAGCTCATTGCTTCTTTTTGCCAACCATCATGCTGAGAAGTCATGTTCAATTGTTGGTCTGCTATGGTCCTGAAATCCTTCTCAAGATCCATGCTTTGCAGAAGACAAGCCTGTCTTAGGGTGATTCATCATGATATTGTATCCCATAATCATCTGTGCCCAAAAATTGTTACTGTATCCTTAAGATCCTTTATCCAGGAACCTCATGTACCTGTGTGCATGGACGCTGCTTGTGCACAGCTGTTTGTATGGTATTTATGCTGGTGGCTACTTAATCTTTGCTTAGGCAAAGGTTTCTCTTTCTTTTTAGGTTTGTTTTTTCTTGGCTGGGAGAGGCTGCAGAAGCAATCTTTGAGCTGCCTTGAGAACAAATTCCACAGCTGCCTGTCTGAAAAAAAATTGGGGGCATCGCAATGGCAGAAGTGGAGCAGAGCCGCCCCGCTCCAACTCAAGCTGTTGGTAAATGTGCCAAGCGGGGGAGAGGAAGACACTGAGTGGCTCCAGCCCAGCTGCTTCACCTGTCCCGCGGCTGTATTGTGCCTCGCAGTGGGGAGGTCAATGCTGGACAAGACTTCAGGTCTGCTGCTGGAACTGCCCTGTGAAGCTCCAGCCTTCCCAAGACGGAGCTGGTGCAATCTTGTATCCCATATCCGGAATGGGTATTTCCAGGATTTTGGGTTTCTCTTTGTTCCAGTGGGTTGGTGAGGTCTAACCGTTTGATATCTAGCAGTTATTTACTTTTTTCCCCCCTTCCTGTTGGCATTCTGTTTGTTAATAAATCATGGTTTTTCCACTTTAATCTATTATTATTAATTTCTTATTGGTGGAATGGGATTGTTGGAACCTTATAGGACGCAACTCATTCCAGAGTGTTTTCCTTTTTGTATTCTCAAACACAGACCAAGTCCCTTCTCCCCCATGTAGGCAGGATGCACAGTCTTTGTTCTTGGATGAGTGATCTCACACTTAAATGGATTAAAATAAATTTTACTTAAGTGGCTCAGCATAGTAGATGATTCAAAGCACTTTATAAAAAAGTCGCTATACTCCCCTTTTAATCAAGTATTTTTGTGTTATGTGCAAAATGTGGATTTTGTATTTATTTTCAAATCTTTAATAATTAATTTTAACCTTCCTACTGATCTCTGAAGAACATAATTAGACATAACCCACTTAATAACCCTATATTGCCATCTCCTTTCTACATCAGTCTAAGTATTAACTTCTATATGTACAAAATTTGTGCAATCTTTTTCAAAATCTTTTTTTAAATCATAGTGCCTAAAATGTTAAGTGAAATTGCAAACCCCTGAAATTCTATCACAATCTTCATAGTTACCTTCACAGATCAAACTTATTAATTCATTAGTCAGGGTTTGGGGCTTTTTCTTTTTTAAATCAAGCTGGTTTTGTTCCTTTAATTTCTTGAGCATGAAATAATTGCATTTCCATTATGTTGTTTATACGATGATGTCAATCTACAACCCTTTAGATCAACTTTCCTACCCTTTTTTGGTATATTGACATTTTAAAGCTCTCAATGCTTCCTGAAATTTCCCTTGCATTGCAAGATTTAGAAAAAGCTTACAATATGGAGCCAGAGAGCTCTTCAGCAAGTTTTTGGGACTCTTACATTTCCAGACTATTTCAGT
Source organism: Illadopsis cleaveri (assembly GCA_013399915.1). Taxonomy (NCBI): domain Eukaryota; kingdom Metazoa; phylum Chordata; class Aves; order Passeriformes; family Timaliidae; genus Illadopsis; species Illadopsis cleaveri. Next base: position 87,712 of record VXBB01006398.1, read on the forward strand.
CTGTTTATAGCTGGTAAACAGTATTTGACATTGTCCACATTTACAAATGCATTAAAAGTACAGCATAAAACTTCATGAAATATGAATACACTCTCATCCTCTTTAACAAAATGTGTAAGTATTTAATGAAGCACTTTTAACTCTGTGTACAAATGATTTTATTATTGTAATCAAATAATGGGCCAATATTATTGCTGGGATTTATTTCATTAATGCATCAGAACTTTATTCCGGAGAGGCTAGAATCACAAAGGAAAGACCCTCACACACATTCTGAGGGGATAAAGTACAGCTGTTGTACCACAAGTACTAATGGACTTGTTATAGCAATCATGGGGTAGCCAGGCAATAGGTCAGTAATGTTTAATCATCTTAGAGAACAACATAGGGAAGAATGCAAGTTGAGAAAGCTTTCTAAAAATGCACTGCACTTCTTCCTTTCCTCTCCCAAGAAAAATGCATGTGTCCAGACAACTACTCTCACCTTCCTCACTATCCAGACTAATTTCAAGCGTGACAGCTAGAATTCTCCATAACCTGAAATCATGAAAACAGCTACAAATGAGTGCATGATGGCATATTTATATGCTAGACTTACTGGTATAGTGTGTCTCATAGACACAGAGCATTTTACTAAAAATGGAAAAATGTCCGGTAAAAAGTTCCATACAACACAGTAGATATTTAAATCTAGATGGCAGAAATTTACCTCTGCCCACAGGTAATCTGATTCTTTTAAAAAATACCTCAGTCAGTTGAGGAAGAATAAAATGAGTTCTGACAAGAAACAGGATGAAAAGAAAAGGCTTACTTAGCTCAGTTTTGTTAAAAATATGGAAGGATTTTTAGGTTTTCTTTTTATTTAAAGTAGTTGGAATTCTCTTTGCACAGAAACCTGTTTTTAGCACTACTCATCTGTAATGAAGAGACTTCTCTCAGCATATGACATTTAAAAAGGAAACAAAAAGGAAAAAATACAGCTCATGTTACAGTTGTCAGCATCCACCTCTGGCAAGTTTTTCCAAGGCCTCTGAGAGGAAAACCCTTCTCATTATGTAGACATAGCCTCCGTTGACTTTTCCACTCCTCTAACTGCCAGTTTGCAGCACATGTCATCTCAGAGGTATACCTGCACAACTACCTTTTACCAATTGATTACATCTTTTCATTGAAAAGGACATTAAAAAAGATAATAAAAAACCCTAAACAACCAAAACAACATAAAAATATATTACAATTTATCCAGAGGATCCTAAATTAACAATTGTTCACTGCTAGCAAGCCCCAGATTGTGGGAGATGAATGAAATATTTTCCTAAAACTTCAAATCCTTGGGAAAGACTGTTACAATTAGTGTTGCTTAACTTTAATGCTTTACGAAATAGTAATTGAGGTATTTGTGGTATTCTATGTACACTACACAAATCACAATGTTTAACATAAACAATGTTACCTGCTCTACAAAGACAAAATTATGTAAAGACTGAAGGTTTTCCAGTTTACTTTCTTGGCTAGTGTAAATGGAATATAAAATGAAAAATGCCTACCCAGAAGAAGCCATGACTACCATAAGACTCAGAATAACATTCATGAAGGTTTGTTGATCTCCTTCTCTGGAAACCCAAAGAGAGGAAAATTGTCTCATTTTCAAACAAAATCAGGATTACTCAAAAAGCCCAGAAGTCATTTCTCCTGAAACAAAGTAAAATCTTTCTTTGAAAGAGAGGTAAACCTGCACACCCAATTGATGAAGTCATTGCCTCAGAGGTGAAGCACTGGTGAACATCACTGCAGCCATGCAGTCCTGAAAAACATTTGTGACATTACACAACAAAAAAGATTACACCTTTTGAAAGTCGTACTTTATACATCCTTCACCTCCTTTCACATTAAATATTTCTTTTTAAAGCACTTGATCAAAGAAAATGTTTTTATAACTCTCCAACTTGATCGGTAGAAATTTACGGAGCTCTTCAAATAATTACTCCTGCCATCATGAGTTCTCACATTGGTATCTCAGATGACAACCTTCAATCGCAATACTGAGTGATTTTGTCAAATCCAAACTAAGCTAAAACTAGTCAAAACCAGTTTTCTCTGAAAACCCCTGCCTAAATAGCACTTGCCCATCTTCATTCTCTGTGTACATGAATGTACATATTTGACATGCAAATCAAATTATTACCCTTCCAACTGACCCTGAATATAGTTATCAAATTCTACAACTTCCTCAGAAGAGAAGGGGCAGACACTGATCTCTTCTCTGTGGTGCCAGTGACAGGACCCAAGAGAATGGGTAGAAGTTATGTTAGAGGAGATGTAGGTTGGATATGAGAAAAAGGTTCTTCCCCCAATGGATGGTGGCTGGGCACTGGAGCAGGCTCCCCAGGGAAGTGGTCACAGCACCAAACCTGACAAGAGTTCAAGAAATGTTTAGACAACACTCTTGGGCACATCGTGTGACTCTTGGGGATGTTCCTGTGCAAGGCCAGGAGCTGCACTCAATGATCCTTGTGGGTTCCTTACAGCTCAGCATATTCTGTGTTTCTGTGATTATTTTGGTTTTACATGAATGCAGATGCAGTTTGCATGCACAGTTTTCAAAAATATGCCCAGAGTCCGATCATTTCTACACATTGAAAAATCCTGTGTTGTGTCCTGAGCTCCACCCCAGCCTTGAGGGACCAGAAAAACCTATAAAAAGTATAACAGTTTAAAAAAGGCTCATTTTTCTTTCTATTTACTAGAACCGTAACATATTCTGCTTCTCTTCTGTGTTTTACACCATATTGTAACACATTAACCCTTTATTACAGAAACATGAGACCTGAAAGTTTCTGAAAGATCTCTACTAATTAGCAATCATTGTCAAACTTGAAGCTTAGTCCCATTAGGTTTGCTTTAAAACTGTTTCTTAAACATGCAGACACAAATCCCACATAAAATTAAAATTATGTTTGTCTCTCTATACATAACACATGGTCTGAATGTAAGGTATTACTTAGGAAGTGATTTGGTCAGTTCCCACAGAGAGTAAGTGGTGCATTAACAAACAGACAACATTAACAAACAACAAATGCATGACAACATAAACTTCCAGACCATTTGAAAAGAATGACATGGGAAGGGAGAATATCTTAGTCAATGAAAATGAAGGCTGTACATCTTTCGAACTAGTACTCCTAAAACCAAAATATGTTTCACAGCTGCTATGAGGCAGAACTGAAACTGCAATCAGGAGCACCTGTTGTCCCATGATGCATGCAAAGTCCCAGTTCTCTGATCACGGCAGTAGGAAAGATCAAGAAACTATTTTCAAGGTCCTCTGTACAGCACTGCTTGTCTCCAAGCTCCTTTAGCCTGTTCTTAAAGTGAACTTCTGTCCTTCCAGTGGTACTTCCTTGCAATCACTGCTGCTGCCATCTCCTGTGAGTTCAGGTTTGTGTATAACCCAGATCTGTAGATCAATCTCTATGTCCATCACTGGCACTTGAATAAAATGCAGCAACAATAGCCAGTGATTTTAAGACAGCAAAATGATATTGCTACCTTCATATAATCTTGGGAGGGTAAGAATACATGTATACTTTTAAGAGCAGAGCAAGGTCTAGACCAGTTGATCCCATACCTCCTCAACTCACGCTTTGTTCATCAGCTCAGAGCTTGCAAACCCCACCAGAAGAAATTGAGTGTCAGAAGACCTTGACAAGGTATGCTGTGGAAGGGAAAGAGGTATGGAGACAGCCGCGGGAAAGGCAGAAAAATGCCATTTTTGCTTTATAAAACTTCAGTGGCACTTCTTATTAATGGAAACATTTGACTTTTGGTCAGCCTGAAGAACACTTCCACAGCCATTTACAATAACGCTGTCAGAAGTCATTTATATACAAAGTAGTCAGACAGAGGCTGCATATCCTGTAAACCAAAAAAGGAAGACACTATGCATTCCTGATTTGGAATCATGGTGCTTTTTAAAATTCTCTTTGCTTTCTACCCATCTGCTAGCTGAAAAATTTATATATTCAGCTATTTCTTTTCTCCCAGAAGACAGACATAAAGCAATCTAAAACAAGATCAGTAGCCTCTAAACTGGAATAAGTATGAAGTATATCCTTGCTTTCTTAAATCCATTTCTTTCTGTAATACAATACAAATATCTGGCTAGACACAAAGCAAGCGAAGTGCAATGGAGGAAGGAAATGTTTCTGAAGAGAGTATGACTGGAGACAGTGCATATAAAAACTCAGCATGAAAAGCAAATCCATTTTTCGCCTCAAACTAGAAGAGCAGCCTCAGAGCCATCTGTGTTGAATCCTGCTGCAGACCATCCAACCACTAAGCAGATCAGAAATAGGGCTACAGCTGAGGCAACTGGTCTGTGAATGGAATATAGATCATGAGAACTAATTCCAGCTACATGAACAATGAACCAAATCCTTTTTATCTACCCATAGATTACCTTAATTTTCACCTGACCTTTTCCTCATGGCTAAGTGCATAGCGGGGTGGGGGGACGGAAATACACAAATGGGATTCTGCTTCTCTGAGAAGCACTCTTGATAACCATCTTGTTTCACTTCTGCTGTAGTTATTAAGTGTATCCACCATCCTTCCCCTGTAGTACCCAAAGACTCCAACTTAGGCAAAAAACCTCCTCAGATTAACATTTTGGTAGGCTTTCCAAGCTGCAAACAATTGAAAAGGGCATGTTCACCAGGTAGGACTTATAGGAAACCATCATCTTCACATTCAGTGTGTGCACCATGAAAAATAGAGCACGCACTGGGAATGACGACATTGCCAAGCCATGTTGTTGGTGAAGGACATGTTTGTATTTCCAGATTCACCTTTTAGTCCAGAATGTATGTGTACTCTTTTTACTAATGTCACAAACAAATCCCAATCTTGTTAAGAATCAGTTTAAAGATATTTGCCTCTTTAACCAGCTATTGGCACTTCACAGTCTTTGGCAATGTGGATTTAAAAAAGCAAACAAACAAAGCTGCACAAAGCAAGCAGACAAACAAAACAAAAAATGTCTTCCATAAATTCAACCAAATAAATTCCTTAAACAAATGTACCAGAGACTCAAAGGTCATGAATATCACTATATGCTGCTTCAGCTCTCAGCTTCAGCTTCAAACTAGGACAGTGTGCTTGGTCTCAGGGCTTCACCAGACTTTGGTGAGGGATTTCACAAGAGCACGTTCTCTGTGTGTACTGCCATCCAAACTGCATTGTGGCCCTCACCAGGGCAGTGGGTTTCCCCACAGGTGCTACACATGCTGAGGTAAATCCCTATTTTGAAGACAGTCCATCATGAGGGGCAGATGGACAGCTTGCCTGGGAATTATCCTTGAAGATATCTACTCTTGCTTTCTCCGCAGATACTTTTCCTTTCAAATACACATTTTATAAACTACAGTGTTCATAACCCCTTTCCCACCCACTCCAACGGAATGGGTGCTCACTGCAAGTGTCATTTAAAGATTGAAAAGATTTTACCCTACTGTGATACCTTCATCATCACCTTCATTGACATTGGTCAAAATCCAAAAGCATGGCAGCTCCCTGCCACTTTTAGAGGAAGATACACACAGTTTCTTCCCACCACACTATCCCCAGGGCATCCTCATTGTGTGGTGTCAGCCCCCAGCTACAGCTGGTCAGAGAAAGGTCATTTTTCAGGCTCTGATTGTAAAAGCCCTTCATTTGAAAACACTCAAAGACCTTTTAGACCTTTATTACAGTGAACTTACTAGTAAGTATTTTTGGTTTTCAAACTTTTAAAACATACTCCTTGTGAAAGACTAATTTTGTCTTCTCTAGCTGCATTTACTCATCAAGTTCAATGCAAACTGTGTAGATGTTAAAAAGATGAAAAAATAAAGTGGTTCAAAAATGTACTTTTCCAACCTTTCCCAAACCCAAAAACAAGTAAAATCTTATTTCCTGTACACATCACAGCCACACCACTTGGAAAATTTCATTCCCCAAACAGCAGCCTACCAAAAAGGCACAATAGTGTGAAAAAAGGGCGTTATAATTGAAATCCTTTTGCAGCCATAATTATTGTAGTTGCTATAAAGCCAAAGCTGTAATTTTGCAAGGCAAACTAAAGTGAAAGGAACAAAACTACTGCAATTTTTTTTGAAAGCTATGAGGAAGGGTATTTTTCCTTTCCTGCTGTTTAATCAAAGTAATGAAGATTGGGGTCATGAAGAGTCATGAAAGCTGTACTACTATCTGTCCTGGGATCCAGACTTCTCTGTATTTTTGCAACATAACACAATTAAATTATATGCATAAATCATCTGGAACATTACCCCTCCCCAAAAAGGGGGGGGGAAGAAATTCAAGTCCCAGTCTATAGTGGCTTAAATTCCTATAGCCACAGAGTAACTAATAATTTACATACAGTAGCTGAGAAGAGTGTTGCAAACTAATGAAAAAGACAAGAAGCAGGAAAATTAACTCCATCCATCCAAGTCAGTCAGGCAAAGCAAAGTTGCAAGGGGGTGTCGTCACTGAAAAATGCAAGTTGAAGTATGCACACAACCAACCTCAACCTCCCAGACCTCACCATCATCTAGAGAAATCCAGAAATGCAGCTAGAATTCAAATCTTTGGATTGGAGAACAGGTTTTGCTTTGTTTGGCTACAGAATTTACATTGATCAGCTTTTTTTTGGTCAAGATTTTATTTTTGCTTTTCAGCCCAATAGAGACTAAAAATTTTCTGGGATAACTGAAGTTATGATGATGATGATGTTCCAGTCCTTCTTAGGGGGAGGGGATACACTATCAATGCAAGAATCTCTGCTTTGAATATTTTATCCACATGTGTACTTCCCAGTTATTTGCTGAGGGTATGGGATATGCTCAGCTGAAGCATAAGGAGACAATTCAGGGTCTCAAGTTTATGTTTGCAGCTAAAGCAAGCAGAATTGACTATTTGCACAGAATTCAGCACCGCTCCATGATCAAGCAGCATTTTAAATTTGAACAGTATTGGCTCAATTTATGAGCTCTGAGTTTTCAAAATGGCAATTATATGGAAATATTAAACATAATCATACTTAACACAGATTTTGAATGTAAAACCTTATTTGTTCTTCATGTATCTTCTGCAGCTAGTTAAAGGATATGTGGTTTAGGTTTTAGGGTTTTTTTCAAACTATAAAAATTCTATAGAAAGACAGTGTGTTTTATTTTTCCTCTATTTGAGATAAATTGCTAGTTTAGCCAACAAACAAACCTTTGTAAAAATATCCATAAATGACTTTGTACCATGGTCAAGAATCTATTTTTAAAAAGTAGCAAAGTACCTGTAATTATTTTGTCCCCATTTACAAGAGAATAATCAATGCTACTTTTGGTCACTTGATCTTTGAGGTATTACTGAAAAAAAAATTATTGACCTCTTCCAAACTACTGAATTATCAGTCATTTTCTTAAATACAGTATGTATATTCCTTTCTTTCATAGCTTTTCATTTCACTAGATAAACCTATTTTCTTTGAAATAAAAGGCTATTGACTATGCTTGTAACTACAGATGAGCAGGACTTGAGACTGCTTCTCTTTCTCTTGTGATAAAAAGATAAATGGTGTTATAGAAAAGGTTCAGAAAATTTTCTGTGAAACTGAACAAGAAAAATTGCAAGTTCTTTCAGTTACAAAAAGCCCTCTCACAACTCTTTGTGACACTGTAAGGAAAAGATTGAAAGTGTTTACAATTTTTTTTAAATTAGGTTTAGAACTAATTAATTCTGAATTTGAAGGGAAAAAAACAAGGAAATAAAAATAAGGGAATGATTCACAATCATTTCCTACAGAAATTGCTATCTCAAATAGAAAAAAATATTGAGCATAAGGTCATGGATGAAAAACACCAACCAACTGGAAGACAAACCCTTTTGTTCTAGACTGTCTCTTCCCACATAAGCATACAAACAGGAAAAAAATATACTTTCTAATGTTGTAGTATGAATCATCCAAAGTTTGAAAAACTGATTTTCTTCTGATCTTCAAAGTTCTGGGTATTTACATAACCTTATAAAAAGCCTATCTTTTCCATTTGTACATACTATATTTTCTCAAGGCCATGTCACTGTCTGCATTTAGCTCATTCTTTACTGGAAACCCCAGTCACTCCTTATTCCCTGTACCTTTTAGGCATAATGCCTCAACCTTCCCACATTACAATTTTCCTCTCACTTGCAAGCATCATTCAGCATAGGCAATATGACTTTACTTAACTTCCATTTCTGATAAGCATAGAAAAAATTCTAACCCAAAGATAAATGTTACAATGAATAAATACATTTTTAAAGTGTATTTCAGGAGTTGTAGAACTTCAGAGGAATTCATATGGAAAAGGGGTTATGTTTATTGGCAGTACAACTCACTCCTAACTTGCAGTTGTTTAGAGTTTACATAGCTATACTGTGAAATTCCTCCTTCCAAGGGTCTGAATCAAGAGAAAATGCATATTTCAATTACTGCAATTTGTTCTCATATCAAACCAAGCCCATTTTTACCCAAAGTAAGTCAGAGTATCTTTACATCTCATCATGCAAATCCACTTACATAGAATAACTCCAGTATTACCATTAAAATTCCTCTTATTTAAAGCCATGTGAATGTCTACGACACACATTAGACTATTCTTGTCCCAAAAGCAGTAAGTGACATGCAATTCATCTTACACAGCAGAGTAAGAAAAAAAGAAGTTTTCTTTTTCTTTGTGCCAAGCTACCCATGATGGCAGAGCACTTTCATTTTTTCTAAGTCATAACACTTGCCAGCAAAGCTTCTGTTTAAAAAACAATGTTATCCCACTGAAAAGACACCCAAACATTAAATGTTGATTGGTTCAAATGACTAAAGCAGCTTGGGTTTGGGATAGTTTTGGTATTCCTCAAGGGCCATTATGAAAAGATTGCTTCAGTTTTGGGTATTGAGGGCTTAATGGGGCAGGGTCCCATGTTGCTACGTCATGTCAAGTTCCCTTCAACCTATTAATATGAAACCCTGAAAAGCATCATCATAATGAAGAATTTTTTCCCTCCTTGGCATGGTATTCATAAGAAATGGTCTCTTTATACTTTAAAGAAAACACAGTCTTTAAACTAATCCAAGTAATGTGTTTCAGAAGAATCACTTTCCATATGAGGAAAACCACAGGAGACGAAAACAAGACTGAAAGATTCAAACTTCTTGATCAGTTCTTAAACTACTTTAAGAAAAGCAGGTTATTTGCAAATTGAATGTGCAGACAAATAATAAAAAGTGGACATGAAAAGGCACACTTTTGAAGTAAGAAAACAGAGTTCCTTAAATATGTAAATAAAGCAAGGAACATTTGAAATAAAATTAATGGGAATAATCTGAAGGATTTGGAAAAGATCATTATCTAATTATCTGTGTTACATCTCAGGAGTATAATCACGTAGTGCTAGCTAAACTAGCTTTAGACTGAGTTCCTGATAACTATGTAGCAGAAGGTTTTTAATTTGAGGGACTCCTGGATATTTTTGAGTGGAAAAGAACTGCCTGCAAAGCTAGAGAAGAAATTCACGTGTTTGCACTGTTCTTTTTTTTCTTTTTCTTTTTCTTTTTTTTTTTTTTTAAGCACAACCTTGCATATAGTCTTCGCCACTTCCAGCTTCTGGAAGGGATGCAAAAATCTTGACTGAAACTATCATATATGAACCCACCTCATCAAAGATACACTGTGCCATGGGGACATGCTTTTAACAGCACTTTCTCCACAACTGTTTTTCCCCTCCAAAATTATCAGTCATTGCACTCTTTCACCCTGAAATCCTCCAAATTCACAGACCCAAAAATTCCCAGGGACGCATTTCCTGTCCAAGGATAAATGGTGGTATCTGTACTTTATTAACCCCTAATCTCTGCCAAGTCTGTGGGAACTGGCCACTACCTACATCTACCCTGATGATTATTAAACCAGCTGGAGTTTTAAATTAACTCCAAATGCAGCCCCACCTTCAGGGATTGCTATCAGAAACTGTGTAGCAGAGACGTTTCACATGCCACAACAAGTAGAGAGGACCCTGTTGCTCAATGCCACCAGGGCTCTGTCAGGGACAATGCAGTGCCTCCCTTCTGGGTGCAGCTTTATACACCAGGAAAAGGGCTGGGCGCAACTGCTTGTGGAAAAATGGGTTCACTAAAACAGAAAAAAATATCTCACATGTGATGTGAAGTAGTTCCACAGAGCCTCCCCTGGATGGAGAAACACACCTTGGATAATGCTGCTGCTTAAACAACCATCCTCAATATTATAAACAAAGACCCCAAACACAGCTGGACACAGAGAATTAATTCCTCTGACAGGGGTAGAGGGTTTCTCTACACTGGTGGAAGAGACCATGGAGGGAAAATCAGTGTGGGATGCTGTAATAGTTTCACATTCGCCAAATTCTGTTTGCCAAACTTAGTGCAGTGGTTTGAATGTCTTTTCTACTGTGAGATAGGATCAGGAGAGAAGCAAAGCAGGCCCAAACTTAAAGGTTACAAAGATAGATTTATTAATACACACTAAAAGAAGAAAATGAGAATCAAAATGAAACTTTCAAAACANCTCTGTCCCTTCTCTCTCACTCAGAGAAGGGTTAGGCTTTGGAAGCTTCATCTGTGCAAGGAAAAAGTTCCTATCTTACCCAGGGCCTGTGGTGGTACACGATTCTGCCGGGTGGCCACTCTGACTGCACAGCTGTGGAAACTCAAAGCTGTGTCGATGCGGGAGGCTCAAGAACTGCAGCCAAGATCTCAGTAGCCAGGCTGGTGGATGCCTTCCCCCCACTCCGGGGTAGGCCTGGCTCGGAGCTGCTCCCTGGGGCCCGGGGCCTATCTCCCTCGGCCCAGTGGGATGTAGGCTTTAAAATTAGCTAGATGTTAAGCTGT
>VXBB01006398.1:98792-117713 GCA_013399915.1 Illadopsis cleaveri
CCAAGAGCTTCACATCACTTTATCTTCCTATGTTCTCCATTAAATCTCAGTTATATCAGTCCACAACTATAAGTAGATCTCTGCATCCCCCTAATAGCATTCATGTGTTACAGGGAAAGTTAGTCCACTCTCCATGGTTTCACAAGAAAACTCTCTTTCAAGAGAAGTCCACACAAATGAGGCAACTCCTCACTCCTTTGNGGCCTGGCCAGGCCGCCAGGCCCAAGGGGGCCACACAGGGGAGTGGAGCCAGCCCTGTTACCTGTTCCAAGGCAAGAAGGAAAAGGGCAGTTCCTGGGATCCTCTGATATTTAACCCTGTGCGTTCACAGAGATGCATAATTCCTCTATTGGCTATAGCAGCTATCACTTTCAAAACCAGTCACTAATTGGTTTAACTATAACTTCCTGACAAACTCACTTCCCCAGTGTCAAACTGCCACAGATGCCATGAGTCTTCAGGTCCCCCATGGATCCAGATGGGCGCTCTCACAAACCACCCTGGCCAGGATACGTGCTTTTACAGACCTGCCAAATATAATTCAAAACCCTCCACTGATAAGCACACATCTACAAATTCTCCACACTCAAGGCTGGCACACACCATGGCTGCATGTAGTTTGGGGCCAGGTGGGAAAAGCTGCAATGCCAGTGTGTCATCAGGATTTGGCTGCAGGCAACACACACAGTTTCTGCTGCTTCCCCCTCCTCACTCCATTTAACTACAAGAGTGCAGTAACAGTGTTCATTTCATTTCATTTCTGAACGGTGTTCAGGGCTTCTGCCTCTGAGTTGCCACTGGGGAATCATGATATGATTTTAGGGGAGTTGGACAGAGAAAAGGAGATGGCAGAGTGAGTGCCTACTAAAACTGTTCCCATGGTGAAATGCATCACAGACTGTGATGGTGATTCCTCCGGGACTAAGACACCAGAAGAAATTAGTATGACTTTTTTTTTTAACTTGATGTCCTATTAAAAGAAGTCACATCAGAATGACACTGGGTATCTGAGAGATATTTTAAAGAAAAATCAATAACAAAAGAAGACCTGAAACAAATTCAAGTTTCAAAATATCAAAGGTATGCACATAAAATAGAAATATCTTTCTCTACCATAACTACCAAAATCTACTGATTGAAGGCCACCTACGCCAAGTAGAAACACAGGTATAGGAAGATTTCAAGTCTGGGTGAAACACTTCACTGTATTTTTTCCATGACTGGTTCTTCTTTCAAACCCATACTCCAATATCTTACAAATTCTAGTGAAGAACAAAAAAATGAGAAGAAAGGGCAAAAATATCAAAAATTACTTCTTAAGTGATTTGTACATCTCTGAAGGTTACACAGATGTGAGTTCTTGGTCACATCTAAACTGCTAAACAGAAAACTCCCACAACAAAAAATTCCAACAAACTTTTCAACTAAACAAATACAATAGATTTTCACACAAATTACTTCCAGTGAACCTCATTTTAACGCTTAGGTGCAGCTTGCATGAGGTGCAATGTGGCCAAGTTCCCCAATGCACCGCCTGACCTGGCAGTACTTTTTCTGTTGGACTTTACCTGAAAAGGAGTGAAAGCTACATAGGACTTTGATTCTGACTTCCTTTGTAGTTTTGAGCAAATTGTTTTGTTTCACTACCTCACTTTCTGATCTGTAAAACAGAAACAATGCTATTCAGCTATCTTAAAGGATCTTCTTGAGACTGAAAATTGTCTGCAAGACATCCTGAAGCATAACATTTTAAAATGCAAAGCAAAGTATTTTTCAACTAAAGTTCTTATTGCTATGCTGTTTATTAACAAGAGGAAAATATCTGAGCTAAAAACAAGGCACTAGGTTATTGTTTCCCATGAGGCTCACAGAAATACTAAATTGTCTCCAGGATAATCGCACATCACTTAACTCACATCTCACAAAAAAACCCTATAAAACCACACTCAGAAACAATTGCACTAACAGAAACAAGGCATTTGGGTGAATAACCCACAATCCTGCTGTGCATGCAGCACCACATGCTACATCTGACCAGTAGAAAGACAACCCTACTCTTGGACTGAAGCCAAATCCGTATGTACCAGCAGCATGGCCATCAGGGCAGCTGACCTACCGAAAGCCAGGTGCAGGCTGTTTCTGGAAGTGGGGAATGGGATACAGGAGTTTTTTTCCCCTGTGCAGTATGTTGTAATTTCAAGTAAACCCTATGAAGGAGGGGAGGAAGTTAATTCAAGCACATTCATGATTTACAGCCATTTACACAGCTTGTGCTGTACTGGAGAACTTAATCTTGCAAGATTTCCCTGACCAAGAGTTTTCAGAACCACTGTAGCTCCCATTACAAAGAAACCAAGTGTGATGATGCTGCTTTCAGATTCAGCTGCAAAATGGTGACGCAATGTTGGCACAAGATAATATAGAGCCCAGGAAAAATCACTGAGATAAAAAGTAGCAAGAAAACTAGAGCGGTTACTAAATAAGGCAAACAATTTTAAAATTACAGTTGCAATGGTACATTAGACCAGAAAGAAACACAGGACTTTCACCAGATGTTCAGCAGTGTTGCTAACATGAATGGAAACAGCGTAACTACTGGATAGATTGTGGAGTTCCTTATGGTCTTGGGGATTTTTTCAAATACCAAAAAAACCCAGAAACATTTCAAATTCAAAAGACATAGTCAGGAAAGATTACAGGTTTCATGGGAAACCCATGTCTGACACCTTTACTCCTGTTACCAATTTGTCACCCAAATCCACTCAACAGAAAGTTTTAAGAAATAAAATAGCTATCATCATTGGGTTTTTGTGTGTGTCCAAAAAGCCCCTAAAAGAATTTTTTTTATTCTATTGAATATTTGTCATTCCACAAGTCATTCTTCTACTGACTTCTCCAGTTTATTTCACCTAAACAAAAATGAAGTTGAATGGTTACAAGCACAGTATTAGAAGTTACATTTGCCCCAGTGAAACCTTAAATCATGTGAAAATCAAGGAGCTCCAGTGAGCTCTGTGAACTTTCTATAGTAAAGAAAAAATGACTGAATGTTGCAAACTCTGCTTGACATGACTGGGGACTATGGACTATTCAGTTTTTAGCATTTGACTCTTGCTGCAGTGTTTTAATTTTCTATTTTACAGTGTCTTATGAGTTACAAAATCTGTGCTTGAACTGAACCTCAGGAGAGAAAGGGGTTCATATTGCAACTACATCCTGTGGAGTTATCATCTGAGCATAGTCTCAGGAAAACAAGTGTAGAAACATATAAGATTAGTGACTGAATGCTGTGATTGGACTGCATAATTCTTGCAGTACTATTTAAATTTAAAAATATAAATGAAACAAAACAAAATAAGCAAACAAACACAAAGGAGAGAGGGGGAAAAAAAGGTAATTATATTAACTCCAGGATTAGCAGATGGAAAATTACTTGTTTCATTTTAGAATGCATCCAGAAGACTGTTCCATCAACCCCTCATCTGGAGACTTGGTCTTTTAACCAAAAACTTGACATTTTTAGATTCCTGGCAAAAAGAAGACACTACTTCCCTATTATCTCTGACTTCCAGTAAATCGAAGCATTATTAGCTAGATGTTATTCACTTTGGATTGCAAACAGCAAGTTCTATCCCAAGTGTCAGAGGAAGAGTAGGAGTAGCAATATAGATGGGATTTTCACAATTGCTCTGTAGCCTTCCTGTTTCCCAGCACCACCTTGCTCGGTAGCTGGGTAAATCAGTACTGAACATTAAACTAATGGACTTTCACCTAAACAATTCATTGATTCTTAGTTATCAAAGCAAGTGGACAAAAATACATCATATAACACAGCAGGAATCACTAGAAAGGAGACTGGACACCTACCATGTCAGTTTGAATGCAAAACCAATTAAATGGAGCACATTTTCTTGGCGACAGTTACAGCATTTTCTTTCCCAGTGGACTTAGCGTGTTTCATAAGAAGCAATGAATGCTAATCTGTAGCAGCCTAAAATCAGCCTAGTGGATCCTCAGGTCAAATTGGGGCTTTTTTTAGGTGTAGTCATTAAGGGCATACATCATTGTCCGTTTCGTTCATTTCCATTGAAAAGAAGGAAAGCACCAAGACCACCACAGGACCTCACTCGCAAATCAAAATATACAGTGGGAAAACCCCAGACATCTGATCTATTTCAAAGGTCTATTTCTATTGCAAAGTTCTCCCACTTTTTGGAAGGCTTTAAAAATCGATGTTCTTTTGTGTAAAAGAGGGACTGACTTAACCCATGTAGGAGCAACTACAAATACCTAATGCCAAGTCCTCTGCACAAAAGCTGCAGTACTCAATATACAGTATTTTGGAGACACTTGAATGCTAGAGAAAGGGTATAGCATGCCCTTTTAAGGAAGGAACATCTGTTGCACTGGCTGAGAAGCAGTTTGGCGTAACCTCCTATCCCCAAAATAATGTCAACTCATCGGTGTTACTTTTTACAAGCACGGCTGCAAGATTTCCTCACAGTTTGAGCGGGGGGAAAGTGTTTGGAATGAAAAATGAAGCTGCTGCCACAGGACTTGTTCATCCACTAAAACTTTGTTCCTTTCAGTACATAGTCATTACGTTATCTCATAACAATGCAAATATCTGGTTCTCTTTATCCTTGACACTGTATTCTGCAGTTCATCTTGATATAGCATGGAACACAAAGTCTGTTTGCAATGCAGCCATCACCAGACTGCATTTCCACTCTTTCACAGTAGTCTCCTGATTTCTATGTCTCCAGAGATTAGCAAATATGAAATCAGCTATTTCAATATTGTCTTGTCCTGTGTAAAAAGGGTGTTGAGGATGATTCTTTTTGATAGATTTCTTGGACAAAAATAAGGCACAAACGTGGCCACATTACATCTGAGGACATGTTATTGATAAAGAAAGGTAAGTGCTTCTATTGAAGAGGGGGTAGAAAAGGGAGCAAAGAGGAGAAAAGAGAGACAGAGATAGAAACAAAATACTGGGATAGATCATTACCACTATATCCCGGGCACCCCATCAACATCATGTCAGCAGATATAGCACATATGCTGCAAGCTGCGGGGAGTCTGCATGGCTCCCATGGCAGCTAGGTGCGATTTCCAAACAGCAGCCGGCTGTGTGTCTCTTCCATCAGTGAAGAACAGGTTGCCGTGGCTATGGGCACGTTTGTGGAGCAGCTGCGGGTTCTCTGGGTCAGGGCAGTGGCTGCGGGCAGCAGCAGCTGCTCCCTTGGGGAAACAGCGGAGTGCTAGGTGGCCATGGCATTAAGCTGCCTCAGGAAAGCAGTGAAGCAGGGCAGGACAGATGCAGAGAGGGAAGCAGGACCACAGACAGGAAAAGGTGAGGCGGGAGGGGAGCCAAGCTGCCCCTCCAGGTGAGTCCCTGCTTCCTTCAAGAAACCCAAAGAAAACGACCCCTGGTTGTGTCACAGTTAATTGCTTCTATGTGCTAAAGCTCCTTTCATAGCCCAATTTCCCAAGTACTTTTTCTCAGGCATCCGCCCCACCAGCAAGTGGAGGCTGATCGTGGAAGCTTTCTCTGCCCTGATCTGCTGTCAGGTGAAGTGTCCCTGGGGACAGGGCTCCCAGCACATGTGCAGCCCCTAGAGTAATTTTTCACCTGATGTATAACATATGTTGAGGCATAAATAAAAATCAGATTGGTCCCTCTCAGATACCCAGTAGTGAAAGCCCACATATATGGGTTTAATTGAATATTAGGATTGCCTTTTCCTGCCATAATCAGATGCAGCAGTGTAACCCTAACACAAGAAGCCTGAGTCAAAGCAGGAGAACAAAGTTAATACTTAGAACTACTTCAAGCATCTGAGCACTTCCTACCCCCTGCAGACAAAAGCAAAAAATCTACTCCAAAATCCCCCGCCAAATACTGTAAACAACTATGTTTCCTGCAATGTTAACAGATTATTGGAATAGGTCTTGGGTCTTCACTCACATACTCATTTTTCCCTTTCACATGAACACTTGATTGGGTCATTTTTAAACAAAACATGCCTTGATCCTAGTTTAGTTTGCTTATTGTTTCATTTTGAATCCATAATTAAAACCTTTAAGACAAAGTTACCAGACTTTTGCTTTTCTTTTCTCTCTTTTTTTTTTTTCTGTTTTCCCTTTCTTCTTAAAAAGACTAAACAAACCTGAATTTCTTAGCATTTTCTGCCAGGATTTTGAACGGCGTGACAAGAGAAGTCTAGATGAACAAATGAGAATGAAAACTTCTGAAAAGCAGGGAAGTCTTAACTACGACATGGAACGTCTTCCCTGTGATCAAAAGTAGTAGCTACTTACCCTCTAACACATAGAAATTAGACTCAGAAGTATTTACTTAGATTCTTTCTTCCTGTCCATCATGTCTATAAAGCAATTGACATCACAGTGCTCTGTAGTGTCGCAGTTGAGATGGATGTGACTTGACGCTCCAAAGTTCATATGGCAATAGCGAATTTTATTGAATACAGATCTTTTTTATAGGGTTTTCAAAAAACTGTGCAGTTGATCCCTATTGGCTAAAACTTGGTTACCACCCAGCTCACTGGCCAATAGCTGCCTGCATTTATGCTCATCAAGGATTGGCTGGCATCTGTTGTTTGAATTTGAATCTCTTGGCTTCTCAGAGCCTTCTTCACAGAGATGTTTACTTCTTTCCCTTAACAGCATAGGTTGGTTGAGTAATGGTCAGGGTGATTTATGACTGTGAGACCTCCAGGCCAGCTGTTGGCCGCCATATGTAGCTACCTGGAGATCAGCCAGTTCTGAGACATGATTTCTTAAACCTTTCCTGCGACAGTGCTCTGCCTGCACAAAATACACAGCCCCTCATAACAGTCTATGAGGGAGTCTGATAGTGCTTACAAGTCCTTTGCCTCAGGCTGGGATTTGCCAAAGAATGCACAGACTCTACCATAAAAAAAGGCGGAAGGGGCTCACAGCATCTTGCTATGAATACAACAAGAATACTGTTTTCAGTCAAAACTGCTAAGGGAAATCTTAAACTGCTTCCCCATCCTACTCTCCCACAAAGTACTCACGTTTCTAACCCAGGACAAGAGCAACTTGAACAAATCGAGTTTACACCCACTCTAACCCAGATTCAGGACACACCACCAAGGATATGATTTAACAATAAGGTTTTGGTCCAAATTTTACTTTTCTTCCCCAAGACTACAACACTTGACAGTGAAGTGAAATAGCAAAGCAGACCTTAAAGCCAAAAACAAATTGTCCCACAGCCAGCCTTGTGATGAGGATTTTTCCAGTGCCAGTGAGAAATAGAGCTTCAACTAGGAGCCCAGACTATCTGTATGAGATTAAACAAACCACCAGGTATGATATATGACACAGGTCAATAAAGGGCATCGAGGGAGTGATTACATTAGCCAAGAGAAGAGAACAGCACTATTTCTGCTATATACTCTCAAGTTCATACACTTGATCTTTCACCTAAAATGTTTGTTATTAATCCTTCATGGTTTTTTTCCTTGAATTAGCCTACTCATCTTTTGAAGTCATTTTTCTGTCTAACTAACTATCCTTATTTTTGTAAAACTTTTCTAGCTTTGTCATACTCTTTTCTGAAAGCAAAGAGAGATGACAGTACCCAGGATATGCATACACCACAGAAATATCCTGAACATAAATGGATTTTTAGTTTGGCTCTCCACTTCTCTCCTAATTCTGATTAAGAATCAACATTTTGGCTGACACTTGATGTTTTCAAAGACCTAGCTATAATAATTTCAACATTTCTATACTGAATTTTAACAACCAGTTTAAACCTTATAATTTTGTATATAGTGCTCGCTTATGCCATGAACATTACTGGGAATTTAATACACCATTTTAATGCCTATTCACTGCAAAATCTTTCTGTAAAGCTGGAATAACATATTTTGGTTTTTTTCTACCCTGAATGCTACCATATCAGTGGCACTTTTTTCCTACTGTGAATTCTACTGCATCATCAGCACACTTTGCCATTTCATCATTTATCCCTTTTCTGTATCACTTGGGAAGCACAGGCTAACAGAGTTTTCAGTGACACCCCAGTTATCTTCAACTACAAAAACAAACTATTTTTTCCCCTATTAAATCAGCTCCTAATTCCCAACAGTACCTTTCATCTTTAAGGCTTCATTTCAACATGGTTACTTAATGAAAGAGATCATAAAGCCTTTCTAGAAATTCATTTACACAATATCCATAAGAGTATCTTCACTGACTCTTTCTAACAAATGAAAATAGATTTGTGAAATGAGATTTTCCCCTAAGAAAATCACATTGATTTTCTCTAATTCTACCATATGATTTATGGACATAATAATTCTATTCTTTCTAAGCTTTCTATCAGTTTCCTTGGTATGTAAGGAAGAGAAACAGTATTTACTCTCAATGAACTGTGTTACATTTGTATCACATGTGCCATTGTTTTGGTACCAAATAGCAAATGAAGGAACTTATGAACTGGAGTAGTTAGTTCACTATTTACTATTTGAGTTAGCTTAGAACTTTTGGGTGAAAACCAGCTCATTGTGAAAAATGCATACACAATTATTCATTGCATCAGCTGGTCACAAAAGCTCTTTGCTGCTACTTTACCTGGAGACAAATCACCTGATGTATCTCCCACCATTTAGTAAGCCTTCTGAAGATCTGGAGAAAAAACTTCAGTTAAAAGAATCCACTGAGATTTTTCTGTCATGATTTTGCTATCTGTGAATTATCATTCCAGGACCTGATATTCTACAGATCTTTTGGATTCTAACCTAGGCTTCTTCCTCTCTTCATGTAGAGGGAAGCTAATATTCCTTTCATATCCAGTATTAGTATGAAACTACTCACTGTCTTGATTAGCAGCTGTTACCTCCAGCCCACCACGTATCTCTTTTTTCACTGGATTTGTAAATGCTTTTGAAGTCCTTGCTTCTACTACTTCTCTTTTTTAAAAACCTTTTCTAAAATGAAAAAGAAACAACCATTGTTTTCACCAGAATTAAATATTTAACTTGAAAACGTCTGAGTTATTTTGGTGAAGTTTTTTCCATGGGAAGTTTTGTCAAAAATGCTTCTGTTTAATCCAGCCTTTGAGATCCCTTTCAGTTTTCTTTCTACTTAACCTCCCACTTCTTCCAGTGTAGGGCTGAGCCAAAACACATTTAACATTCACATAACCTCTAATTAACTAATATTCATGAGATAAGGGAATTACATCATGCTCTAAGTATTATTTTGGAAATGAATCAGAAAACCAAAGTCTTCATTAAAGCCATAGTATGCTTCCTCTCTGTTGCTGAATCAGTCCTCATGGGCTGTACAAATGTAGGAAGTCTTCCTCTCTGTCATGTTGTTCTGGTGTCTTTTCTGCTCTCAGCCATTTCTCTTCCAGCTGCTAAATGTTAGCTAATTCTTTTCAGAGCAGCCCCTTGTTTCAGTATATATATTTCACATGCAGCAGCAAATAATCAGTTTACAGTCCCACTGGGAGTAAAATCCCCATGCAGCATTTAGAATTGGTAGATACCATCAATGAATGCATCAAGGACACCTTTTATTTTTGGAATGTGCAGTTCCAGGAATATGGAAGGATACAATGATGATTCCAAGATGCAAAACTACTAAGACCTCATGATCTTCCTACCCTCCAGCTCTCTTACTTCTTGAAATCATCTCTGTAAGACTCATCACTCCTCTTTGCCAATTAAGTTCCAAACAGACTCAAGCAGAATGAAACCAGTGTTCTTCATCTGCTGTCATGTACACTTGTCCCTGAATTGAAGGGAAATGTACACCTTGACTTATGTCAAGGTAGACCTACAGAATTTCCTAAGAATGGGGTTGTGAGTTACACAAGCCAATGAGCTTGCACAAAAGCTCTTGGAGTTTCACAGGTGAAAACAATCAAAGTAATCTGAATCCCTAAGATACTGTCATCAGTGTTTCTGTGTAACCCAGGAAAGGAGAACATTGATAATCTAAGCATTATCAGAGAGGGAACCAAACACTCAGAGGTTTGAGCACTGCCAGCTGTCACTGTATTTCCTTCTGTCTTGGTTTAGGGTAAATTTGGGAGAAAACACTTGAACAGAGTTTCTCTGGGAAGTAAACGTAAACAGCCCCTCCCCATAACTGGTTTGGGAATGAGCTTTTCTGGAGAAAAGTGGAAAAAACTATTTATTTAATAAACAAAGTGCCCACAAGCACAAAGAATGAATAATGTGAAATAATAAAACTTTTTGTTGCTTTGAAGTGAGATGGTAAATTTAGAAAGTCTTTGCTGTGGGTAATTTAGCTTGTTTGGTCTTTTATTAGTCTCTTCGGAGGTTTAGGCCCCAGTGGGCCGCAGGTGTGGGCTCTTGCTGCTCCTTTGGGTTTTTCTAGTCTGGAGCAGGTTTAACTAGCCTTAAGAAAAAGAGAAAAAAACAGTTTAGGAAGTTTCTTTGCCTTAGTTAGTTAAACTAACTAAAAGTAAAAAAGTTCTTTGTCTCGTTGCTGGTCTGTGCTTCAGACGGATACAGTCCGGGAGAAGGAATGCTGAGGAGTCAGGCAGTTTTCTGCAAAACAAACTGTGCTCTCCTCCCCTCTCCTTCACTCTCAGAACTAGTCTTAAAGGTATTGGACACAATATCTAACACAGATAGAACAGACAACTGGGGATACAAGCATCATAAGGTCACCCTAGGATAAATTCCCTTCTGAGAATCAGCTGAATATAGCCATAAGCTGTAGTTGCTCTTTATCTCATATAAAATAGTTTTTTCTAGAGTTCTTCTCAGACACCTGACCCATCATATAACACACCACACAATATGTCTGCCAGGGCTTAATAATATCATCTGAAATCACAAAATCTTCCCCAGCCCAGTCATTCCTTCTGGAGTTCAAGTTTTCCCCTTATTCAAAAAAAGCAAAGTACTAACCCAGAAAAGGTTTCAACATTGTTCCAACTTCTCTTTGCAACCCTTCCTTGCCACTTTTATTAAATCAAAAGACTGTTTTTAAATCCAATAACATAAAAGAATTTGTTTGGCTTGTTAAGGAATCTGTTGACTGGACACAACCACAACCACTATTTTTAAAACTAAAAGTAAAATCAGAATACAGCTTACATATTTTTAATTCTTTTGACAGTTGTCAAGATATTAATCCTGGGACATTGCAATGATTTTCTTTCTTTTCCAAGAGGTGGCAGAAGAAGCAGAGTTTTCAAGACAGCTTCACTTTCATGTCACTTGCAACTTAATGAGATACTTGCTTCCTGCTTGGTTAATAAGAATACTTCCAGCTGATTATGGAAACAGGAAGCAATGCAAAGAGCCGGTTTCTTGAAAGTAAACAGTGATTAAAAAAATGATTATTCAATAACAGTATAGACAATTTAGAACCTTTTCGCTCCTCCCTTGTGGTCCCTGGAAACAAATACACACCTGCAAATGAACACTGCAGAACTGCTTGCCCCTGTCTTCTTTTTATGAAATGAGATGTTTTGGAAAACTGGGAGAGACAACCTACAGTAAGAGGAAGTGTCCTTTCCTAGAGCACTCTGGCTTTAGCTCACTCATCTTAAGAGTCTCACATCCCATTGACAATTATTTTTCTGGGCTCTAAAATGTCTTGTTCCTCAGTTTACAGCACAGAGTCAGTCTCTCCTCCTAGCTCAGCCCCTGTCCCTTTTGATGCCACAGTTTACTCGCTTACAGGTTATCCTGCCTGCAATGTGCCTACAGGCACAGCTCTTCTGTATCTTTCTATGTGTCACTGTAAAATACATTGAGTGCAACCAGTTACTGAAAAATGTCTGTTAGGCAACTGGAGCACAAACAGACATGTTAAATTCATTAAAATCCTCTTTAAGGATCTCCTGTGACGTTGGTGTTTAAACTACAATTAACTTAAAATAGTGGAGAGGGTGAGAATTTGGGGTAAGAATAGTGGTTAAGAACAGAGAGCTGTCTCAGTCTGTGTCCATTCCTAACCACAGCCAATGACAAATCCTATCAGAGAAGAATAAGCAACTGTGATATCCCTGTCACAAACTGTCCCAGCTTCCAGCAATATGAAAAGGGTCTCTGAGTCCAGGGCTGTATCTCTTAATTTATCTTAGAAGTATTATGCATGGATTCATGTGATCATTTTTTGAATCCAGGTACATTTTTGGCATCCAAAAGGAACTCAATTTCAACCAGCTGCCATCTGCCATACTCAGTTAAGATTTTCCCAAAACACTCTCAGGTTACCCAGAGTCATTCAGGGAAAAAGCTGTGAGACACACACTTCCCCAGCTCATCTTTTAACCAAAGCCTCATCTCTGCGTCCTTTGGTTGCTCTCTGAAGCTAAGCTAGCACCAGCTGCTGGAGGCAAGAAAAAGCAAATGAAATATTGACTGCACCAATACCTGTCATGCTGGTATCTTCTGAGAAGGCTTGAGATATCCGAAGGTCAACATTTCATCTGAGACTCATTACTGGATGCTTAGATGTTTCTCTTTCACGCTTTCTCTGGTCAACAACACCTAAGATGCCTGCCTCATGGAGTTATCATTCTTGTTTAGCAACATTGCTAGACGGCAGCAATGCAGCCCTCACTTTACAACAGTTAACTGCCATAAGTCATAAAGGATAACCTAAGCCTAAAATTTTTCAGTCCGTTTGAAATAAATAAAAGCCCCCACAACACTAGAGCAGTATCATGCTAGGCAACTGGTTCATTGCTAAATTGGAGGAACGAAGGCCAAAACCCAAAGTCCCATTTTGCTACATCTTTTTGGTCTTCAAATTTACACAGCTTGCTAGGTCTTGTTTTTATTATGAGGTATAGCAAGGTCACAGCTTGAAATATTAAGTTTGAAGCCCTCAGTTCAATTCTTTGCTATCAACTGGCCAAATAACAGCTAATCCTGCTTTTTTTAGGAAAAAAATCTACATTGATAGATATTTATAATGGAGTTTACAAGGTTTAAGCTGTGGTTGTATGAAGCACTCAAATAGATCAAGAGTTGAAGAACCTAACAGAAGGATCCAAATTATGAATATGATTGAAAGCATCCTGAAAAATACATTTACAGAATGAAGCTGATGTAGCCCAGCTGGAAGAATAGCACACATACAGAAAATGTGTGGAAGATGAGAAGAATTTTAAAGCCAACTCAAATGTGAAAGCAAATCGGTGCTTCCAACTTAAAAATAATGACATTCAACTTCTGTGATGAAGTGCATTGGGCTTTGATTCTAGAGTGCCCTCTCTCTCTTACACTATTGGTAGTGGCGAGTAACTAATCTGTGTATTTTCACCCAAGCTTTCCATACCACAGCATATGGTGGAAAGATTTGGCAATATCTGCCTTTGCCCAAACACCCAAAGACAGGGGAAAAAAAGAGTGCAAGGGGAAAAAGAAAAAAAGCAAATGAATTTGTAGCAGAACACCTCTAAACTCTTGAGCCAGATTCAGAGGATTAGTGTTAGAGTAATACAAAAACACATAAAACAAATGATTACCCTAAATCCTGACTGTCCTGCAAAGAGTCTATGGAGCAAACAGGTGTGATGACTCAAAGGCAAGACAGGAGGGCAACACGAAGATCAGAAACCAAAAGAAAAATTGTTAAGTACCTTCCCAGCTTCACATCAGATTACTGCTTTACAGCTGAGAATTCAACTCAGATTTTTGAACTTCCAGGCCAGGGTTTCAAACATACAACATTTCCTCTTAGGGAAACAACAAGAGTTTCGAGCAAAGCATGCCAAGTTTGGTGGTGGTGGTGTAAGGGCCAGGTTTTTTTCAATTCTCTGGTTTATTTAAAAAACAAACTGGGTGGTCACGAGTGCCTGCCATACACTGGTTAGTTGCCTGCTGCTTCACAAAGGAGCAGCTAATGTGATCCCTTCAGTTCAAACAGTATGGTTGCCTTGGAGATCAAACATCGGGATTTCTTTACTGAAGATGGTAACTACCCAGACACACTTAGCACTGCATTTGTTAAAAAGGGGTTGCTTGGAACACTACTCTGTTTCATGGTGGGCCCATGAAGGAACCACTGAACACTCTGGAGTCTATTTCTGTACTGACGAAGACCAGGCAAAGAATCAGAACAGACCTGAATTCACCCTAAGCACGGAGACAAGAAGTAACTTCCTACCTTTAAACATTCAATTATGAGATTTCAGTGCTTCCAAAGTCATTTATAGAGCATGGAAACTGCTTAAGAGGAGAAAAAAAAAATTATTTCACCACTTCCTGGTTAGAAGGAAACTTACTTGTGTAAAAAAAACCAACAAAAAAAACCCACCAAAAAACCCCCACCCCAACATTAAAACCTAAGCATTTACCTGCATCTCTTGGTCTTTTTATTGGCCCCTTTTGGGTTTTGGGGGAAGGGGGGGAAAGGGGTTTGGGGTTTTTTTCAGGGTGGGGAGGTTAATGAGGGCACTATTGTGGTGATGTGATACTATTTCTAAAAGCTGTAATTTCTATGAACCTCAAAGTCACACTCCAGTCATTGTCCTTCCCTAGATGACTCACATCAGAATTTTTATCACCTTAAAACATTTACAGTAGAGACATTGCAAGAAGTTAAGAGTGCAGTCTAGCATTCAAAGAGTGAAGACCACAAATTAATACAATTTCAAATGATTGAGTAAAATTAACAAGCCACTGAAGTGGCAAATTATATCAATTTATTAAGTTTAGCCTAAAGTAGAAAAGACCATGATGAATTTCAGAAACACATAAAAAATGGAAAAGATAGTTGGGACACATGAAGTTTATTCTGATAAAGCTAGAATAATAACCACTTCAGAGGAATAATTTAATTTATATTGTTGGGTACCACTCAAGAAAGACAAAGAACAGGGTAGCACGACGGACAATTCAGGCAAACCAACCTCCCACAGTATGCAAGGCAGTAACCTGAAACAAAGACACTTGAAATAAAAGTTGAGATTCTGTTAGATATTAAAAGAACAGGTGTTTTTATCTTTTGTGAGCTAATCTGCTCTTCAGTGTGTAATGGATCTCTCTATGAGTCCACATTTTTATTCTAAAACCTGGTTAATACAGTCTTCTAGCTGAAGGATTGGTCAAGGCATCACTGGTGAAGAGTGTGCTATGCGTCTGGCTCTAGGACAGAGAAAAAGTAGTCCTGCCTCAACTGTATGCAAGGGGAAGTTTTGGTTCACACCTAATTTCATGTAATTCTTACAAATTTTCTGCACTACTTGGTAAAGTACTTTTATATATGCAAGAGCTTTCAACCCTGCCAATAATCCTTAGATACACAGTCTTTACCAGAGCAGGATAAATTTTTAGGGCTGTGAATCACATCAGCCAAGAAAAGCACTGAAAACCCTGGTAAAAATAAATCCATACAACAATATGGCTACTAGGTATGACTATATTGATTCAGAACTTGTAAAACTACACTAAACATCCACTGTAGCCCAACATAAAATATTTGCACGGGTATGTCTCACAAAGAGGAAAAAAAATTCCAAAAACCTCTCCAAGGTGTGAATTGAAACCCTGGAATAACACCAAGGTCTATCTGGTCACTTTCACGCCTGCTACCCTATGTCTGAAATGCCAGGTCCATGATCCATGGGCACTGCATGTGACATGGGCCCCAACAGTAGAAGATGCAACAAACTGGTCCCTCTTTGTATTCCTGGTCACTGAAATCCAGGCTGCTGCAGCTCTGTAGCAACAAATTTGCCTACACCAGAAGTCACTGCTGCAGCTTATCCATTATTTTGTTTGCCCGTTGACAGCAAGACCAAAATTCTCCAGCACTCTTCCCTCCTCTTCTCATGGCAAAAGCAACCTGGTCCATCCCTTTTGGTACAACAAAACTGACACTGAAGTACATGTGCTGTAGAAAAAATGCAATTTCTCAGCAAAAATGTCATTTGCTATGGAACAGCAATGATTTTTCCTTACTGTTCATGACGCCTTCCTACCCATCAAGTACAACCACTTTGTCACAGTACTCAGCAAAAGCCATTTCAGACTAGCACAATTTTTCCACTGACACTTTGAATCAACCTCCCCACAGAAGCTTTTAAGAGACAAGCCTTCATATGTACAATCAACATTGCTTTACTCTTATGCAGATGTTCAACATCTATTTCTTTCAGTTCAACAAAATAGGTGACAACAATTCAACAAAATGGAAGTGTTTAATACAGCTGTGGTCATTGCTAAGAAGAAAAAGGTAATGGCACTTAATCCTGACAGAGTCCAAACACAAACCTCAGATATCTCTTTGTCCTAGCATTCCCATACCATGCCATCTGCCTTCTACACTCCACAGACTGTTCTCTAAATTGTTAAACAATGACAAAAATGGCAAGAGAGTTATACTATTGAATTAATGTATGTATCGTTTCCAATAAAGCAGGTTTTACCCTTATGTCCACGCAATTTTCAAAAGATAAGGTGTAAAATATGACAGGCTCCAAACATAAGGTAAATTTTATGGGTGTTTCAAACATGAAAAAACAGTAGACCATAATAATGCTACCACTAAGCTCTTCAGTGAAAGTAATATAAACTATTTTAAACTAACATCTTTCACAGCTGTTGAGTGGTTTGCTGGGGCTCTGATCCAATTACTACTACAACTCTCAATAGAAAGCCTATGATGACCTCTCATGTGGATTGGTTGCCATCTTAAAAGCAGGGTGGAATACCCAGCTGTAACACAGAAATACAAGTCTGATGATTATGGATATCCATTAGATCACATTTCAGTAAAGCTGAAGAGAATTAGAATGTAGATGCATGAAAGACTTCTATATCTTTTATCCCATGAACAGCAAACAGAAAAAACAGGAACACTGGACAGAGTTGTTACCAAAAAATTCAGTAAAACAAGAAACTCCTTAATACCAATGTCGCATTGAAAAGCAAGCATTCTTTATTTTGCCAGATGCACAAGGGGGATAGCTCCTCCTAAAGTCATGCATGCTGAACACAGAAAAGTTTCTGTTTATATACTGTATTTTACATACATATTCATTGATGTCCCAGAATAAACATAGATAAGACAATATTTTCCCCAAAATCATAAACATATTTTCCCTCCCTTTATTCATGAGTTCTTCTGTCCTGGGGGTCTCTTTGATGGTCCCTAGTGATCAGGGACCCCAATGTTACAGCTGACCCACTAAGTTACCAGAGCACGGGGGCTGGTGAACTTCCAGTTCTATTTCTTACACCATGGGCATTTTGCAGTTCCACAGGCCAGTGTTTTTTGAAGAATAAGCACTGTGTTAACTCACCAGGTATAGAAAACTTATCATCTGGTAACAAAATCGCACTCTGCTTGCTTTAATTTCTTTTCACGTAGTTAGACCTGGTATATGTCCCCAAGCTGAGTTCTGATTTACAGCTGAAAAGTATGGGGTTTTTTCTTATTATTTCACTGCAAGGGGTGAGGGGGAGTGAAAAATGGGTTTCTGACTGTACCACTTCTCTATTCCAGTCCTTTGGCTAAAATTCAATCTGGTTCACTTAACAAACAGAATATTGGAAACAGATCAGTTCATCATTACCAACTAGGCATTTTTCCTTCTTAACTTGTAAATAATATCAGACAACACTGGACTGGATTGAGTGGGATTCCTTTGGCTAAATGTTGATATCTGTAATACAGATGTCAACTCCAATAAGTTGCTTTTGGCTTTTTTGTGAGCTAGTAGAGACCTAGTCAATGGAGTCTTACTTGTTTTGCCCTAAAACACACATATGGAGTGGCCCAAGTGAATCATGCCCTAAAAATGTTTATTTCTTGCCACTAATTGCAAGGGCAACCAAAGGTGAACAGTAACAGGTGGGTGGGTGATGAGATGAGTATCACCCATTATGCATATCAGTCTAATGACATTACATCTGTCACTTTTTCTCTCAAATGACCAGTGCTGGCATCTTATTCCAGACAATGTCAGAGAATGTCTTAAGTCATGCTACATTCCCCTGAAAGTAGAATCACAGTTTTCTTCCAAGGCCTAAAGTAATATGAGGTAAGAAGCTTTAATGACTGAGCTGGAATGAAACATGCTTAGCATCATAGCTTATTCTCCTTGCACTATTTGGAAAAGAGATTACAGGGAAAAAACACCATTTTTGTGTAAGCTAAAATGGAATATTCTACCTGCTCGACAAAAACCTGAGGGCTGCCAACTAAAAAGATCCATTTGCAAACACAACATTAAAACACCAAAACACCTTTTATAAAAACCACAACTAAAAACATAGAGAAGATAACAAAGTTTCAGTTACCTGTAGTATAGACTTAACTCATAAAATCCATCCTACCATATTATCTAGCTGCAGAGGTGGTATGGTAAACACTGCAGCTGCCCTTTAGCTAATGGGCAGTGCTCACTCTCAATGTCCCACTCATGTTCTTGCTCAGCACTACCTGCATAAGAAAGGGCCTGGTATATTCTTGTATATGGTGGAAAACACTTCTGGGGGCTTGGTTCAGTGCCACAGTACACAGCCACTGGCTGGTCGTGCTGGTTTTGCTCGGCCCTTTGTGGTAACAGGGGGGCCACAGAAGTGGCTTCTGTGAGAAGCTGCTGGAAGCTTCCACCATGTCCAGCAGAGCCAATCCCTGATGGCTCTGAGGATGGACATGCCACTGGCCAAGTCTGGGCCAATGAGAGATGATGGTAACACCTCTGTGATAATGTATTTAAGAAGAAATCAAAACAAAGTAGGGCACAGTTTTTTCTAGCCAAAGAAGATGCAAGAACATGTGAGGGAAACAACATGGGGACACCAAGGTCAGTGGAGAAGGTGGGGCGTGAGGTGCTCCAGGCGCTGGAGCTGAGATTCCCCTGCAGGCTGTGGTGATGATCATGGTGAAGCAGCTGTGCCCCTGCAGCCCATG
>VXBB01006400.1:3180-22265 GCA_013399915.1 Illadopsis cleaveri
TGGAGCAGCGCCGAAGGAGCAGCAGGGGTGGAGCAGCGGTGGCCCTGCTCCCAGCAGGGCAGGGAAAGGCGGGCTCAGGATCCCTGAGGCACCTGAGCAAGTGGTGAAAAGTACCAGTGCAAAAGCTGCTCTTGGGAGCAGAGCTCCACTCAGGGTAGAAGAAAGGCAGCAGGAGATGGAACTCTGCAGTGGTGATGTATTCTCGTCACAGCGCCACAGCATCTGTCCTCTCCGAATGCCGAGAGCGCAACAGGGCTAGTGTCTGCACCCAACCCCCCAGATTTCAGTCTCTGTGGCTCTAAAGGTTCCTTACACATCTTATTAATTGCTCTCATAATCAGCTACTAAAGATTGATTTCATCAATTGCTGAAATAACTACAGTGCTTTACATAAACCACTGGGAGGCAAATGCAAAGACTGGACTCTGAGGATGGGCAAGATCTGTTTGGAAAGGTACTCTTGGAAAGGAATGAGGTTAGGGTTATATCTGAGATGCTGTGAACAGCCTACCAGAAAGAAAAGCTATCTCCAATTGTCTCTAGGCTTAGGAATTTAACAGATAGAGTACTCTCCATTCAATAACTTTCCCCAAACTGTAAATCCAAGATGAAATTGCAGCCATGCATTTCTAACTCCTTTTGTCCCCACTACATTCATAAGAACCAACTGAAAACTTTGGTTCCCTCTGAATTTTTGCTTTCCTCTAATGAGGCTGAGGTTCAGGGTAGAGATATGAGTATCTCCAGGATCTGAATAATGCCAGGATCTGAATATTTTCTAGAATATTCAGAAAAATCTTATTATCTCCAGGACATAATTAAAACTTCCTTGTTTTCAGTCCACATATTGTGAGGGAATTGCTTGGGGCACTATATTCTAGGGAAGCATTGCAATCTATTTTTATCATTATTTTCCTCATATTTATGGATATCTGTTTCATTTGTCACACCATAATTGCCTTCTTTTTCTCATCCAATTCTGCTATAGTTTTAGTCATATTTTCTTTTCTCCACAGAAATTATTGTAACTTTGCTTTGAATATAATACCTCCTTCACAAATAAATTTAAGCAGTACATCTCAGTCACTCTGAGTGCATCGTGTGATTCTGTATGGGTTTTATTTGATGGAAAGTATGGGGGGGAGAAAGAGAGAGAAAAATAAATAGGAAATAGGTGGAAGGGACAGAAAGAAAGTAACAGGGACTGAATAAGGAAAATATCACCACCCTGTGGGTCCTAAAGGTGTTTCATTGATCCTCTCCAGCTGATCTCCTTGGTGATGAAGGTCCCCCCAAAAAGCACNGGCTTCTTTGGTTGTAGCTTCTTTACATAGTTTTTTTTATAATGAGCAAAACTTTATTAAAATGTTTGAGGGATGAAGTAATTCGGTCTCTGACACATGAGCTCTTAAATTTGCCTTCTAGGTGTTTTTGGTTTCTTTGTGAGAGAAGATCTGCTAATTTAGGAAAACCACAGAACAAAATCTCCCTCTATTCTTTTTTTAAAGCCATTTAAATTTGCTGCAAGGAAAAACTTCTTTTCTTGTCACCACTTTTGTATGACACATATTTCTTGTTTTCATTTCACTAAGACTTGAGAATTTTAAATAATTTTTTGTCTCTGTTTTTAACAGGTTCCTCATGAAAAACTGTATTTGATATGACAAATTTGGAAAGAGAGTTTCTCCTCTATGCTTTCTATTTTTTTTTACAGGCTCTATTTTTTTAAATTGAGTTGAAATGAAAACTACAAATAGCTAGGAACAAATATAAGTTTTGAAAAGCCCTAAAAAGCTTTTTTAAAAAAATCTTGACAGGTTGTTCTAGAAATATTTATAAACTCTACACCAATTATCTGAAGCACTTCTAAACTGACAGAAAATTCATTTGGCACATGAAGTAATGTATGAAACTTGAAAACATGTATTCTGTGTATCAACACAGGACTCTAGGTATAAATCTCAAATAAATGTAGAATTCAGAAAAAATTTGTTGTCTTTTTTGATCTGGGCCCACCCTGGTTATTTGAAAAAGAGGAAAATGAAGTCTGTGCAAGAGATTGGATCCAAAACCAGTATATAAAACAAGGTGATTTTTCTCCTTGGTGAGCATTCATTTAAACCTGGACTATATAGTAAGAAATATGTTCTAGGTTGAATGGGAGGGTGGAGTTACACAATGTCCAGAGGTCTATGTCAACTTCATTCACTCTTTTATTCTGACTTGGATCTAAATTCTGAGATATGAAAATCATCTGTGATTGAGCTTTGAATGTTTAGTGGCTTGTAAGTACATAATGTATATTTAATAATATAAAACCAGTATGAGTTTCTCTAGCCCTGCTTTATTTGGCTACATTTTCTCTCATTTATCTTGAAAATTTTATGCAATTGTCACATTAAAATATGTAAATTTACTGGTACAATTTCCATCATTCCACAGTAAAAGAAAGTGCCTCATAAGACATGCACAGGTATTTATATATAAGTATATATATACATACACACATATATACATATATACATATATATATATACACATATATACACACTTACTAGAAAAATTGCAGGAAAAGGGCCCTGCAAAAGCAGAGGGCCAAGGCCTACTGCTCTGGATAGAGACGTAGAGACCAATGATGCATCTTGATTATTAAAGGATAACATTTAAACAATTAAAAGATAAGATTGCTTATCATATGTTGTGCCCCTTCTCCTTGTTCACAAAGGAGTTTGGGGGGCATGTTGCTATTCAGGAGTTATAGTAGATCTATGTATCAATTAATACAATGGCCTATAGGGCGTCTGAAAAATTCTGTCACTACATGCTATGGGCATTTCAGTAGATGGATCTTACTAATACTATGCTATTTTTAATAACTAAATGTTCAGTGGAACAGATAATACAATTCAAGCATATTATCTCCTTCATGTCTTTCTTCACTAGTAGAATAGAGAGGTAGATTTCAGATTTTTGGACCAATTAAATATGGCTTTATGTGGCTTTATATATGGTTAGTGGTAGAAGGAAAGATTCTTTAAATGTAATTTTGCTACTTGATTATCAGTGCATCCAGGATGTGGCTAATGAAGTATGGCAACAAGTCTCAAGTTTTCTGGAAGATGGTACACTTTTCTGCAGTGCTGACAGAAGTGAGCTGGCTAAGCAGCAAGCCAACTCTCAACAGTTAATTGCTGTTTCTAGAAAACAGTTTTAATTAATAACAGAAAAAAGTAAATATGTGTGTATGTATATATGCTCACAGTGCATAACTTCATAGAGTTTCAAGTATGACTTTATGAGTGTAAAGCAGGATTTTGCTTCTGAATAATCTGGACCTGGTTACTTATTGATGTCAGAAAGCAATACCAGAAAAGCTTTGGATAGCTCTTTTACATACTTCAGCAACAACTGAATTCTTCTGTGATTTTATTTTTGACAGCAAAAATTGGAACGTTTGTCCCAATTTTCATCCAGCTGCATAAAAGGACAGATGCATGTAGACTACAGGTCTGGACCAGAGTTCTTAATCATTTCACAGCACTAGTATTATACTTCTAAAACTAAGTGCAGATTCCCTTCTAGTTTTGAAGATGAGGTCCTAAATTTGTTGTCATTCAAATTTGAAGTGTGGGCTTGGGTTTTTCTGTGGGGTGTTTGTTGGTGTTTTTGTTGACGGTGGGTTTTTTTTGTCCCTATGTAATTTGTTTGTGGTTTTTTCATTAAGTAAATGAAAGTTTAAACTATTTTTCTTCTTTTGATACAGTTACAAGTTTTTCTACTGGAGCTAGGCTTTTTTCTGCTCTCTATGCTGTCATTATCTCTGAGGTATGTGGTTTGGTATTGTTAAGTGTTGGTTTGTCGTTTACATCTTTCAACTTCCTGCCGCTAAGGCTAAGTACTTCAGATGCATCTCAGGGTACCCAAATTTGATTGAGAGGTATGCTAAACAAAAAGCAATTTATTTAAAAAAAGGTATATTTTGTGGTCAAGGTTTTAAGAAATGAGAATAAATTTTTAACTTCTCTTGCAATATAATGCTTTGCAACCCACTTTTAAGTCCTTTTAATGCTCCTTAAAAAGTTCTTCAGGTGAATCAGTCAGAACTGTTTGAGTTAGAGTTTGCTGTCTTGTCTGTTTACTTCTCCCACTAAAATCTGTCATTTTTAAGGATAGTCTTCTAAGGATAATGAGAAGTGAAAATCTGAGTGCTTTCTGAGCAGTATTTAGAGAAACTGGTAAACTTTTGGAAAATATGTGAGGATATTGACAAGAGTCAATATCAATAATCAAACACAGATCCATAAACAAAATGAGTCTTGCACATAGATGTGGCTTACAGGTCCTGAACAATTTATTTAGTAAACATTCAAAAATATTTATTTATTTATAAGTTCATATTTTGATCTTCAGCCTCAACAAAATTTAGTTGGTCCCATACATATATATCCTGCTCTAATTTTTCAGTTCATTCACAACTTTGGGTTACCTCGGTAAGTTCTATAAACCTGTCCAGAGCTTTAACAACATAGCTGGTAAGAGTGTTTTCCCCCTGATGACTTATAGGTATTCCTCAAAACTGTTCCGAGTAGCTGTTCAGACTATAGCTAATAGAATCAAGATAACAATAAATGGAAAGAAACATTATGGTATTTATAAAAAGAAAAATGTCACCAGAGATAAATCATCCTATCATCTGGAACAGACTTTAATCTTACATACCTGCTCACATCTGACTGAGAAACTGAAAACAAAACCACTATATTTTCACTGCTTTTCAAAGTGAGAAATCTTCTACGGTTTAAGAGTTAACACAGTTTAGATAAATTCAGGATTTTCTTTTAGCAAATTTATCCATCTGGAGAGTAAAAAACTATCAAAAGAAAAAGCAGGATACTTTCTAAGAGATGACCGTTTTCAACCTTCAGTATCGTTGAAAAACACAATCATACAGAGGCCATGTAGAAGGTATCCAGTGTGACTGGTTCAACAAAGCCTTACATGAAACTGTGCAGGCAGACTGTTTTGCAAAAAGGATTGTACTGCTGGATTTTTTTTCATTAGTGCTGTTAAGGACCTTTGTGGTGTCATTTTAAGCTCTCATTCACTGGGGATGGATCCATGGGACAGCCTAGCTCTGTGAGTGTTACCCAGTCTATCAGGTGGATTTAGTCTCAGAAAGGTAGCGTTCTTATTCCTTGATCTGAGGTTGTTCAGACTGTTAGTAGGTTATTTGGCATTGTGCTGTGAGCCAGGAACCATGAGCTTGGAGGGTTTAGACTGAAATTTCAGAGGTACTTATGTTCTTACCTGCAAAATGGGTGTACTGGCAGTTGGCCAGTGCTTAGAAACTCAGGAAACACTTCCTCAGCTGCTGAACATACACATTTTAAAAAGACCCAAGTAAGATGCTAGAAGCTGAAGATCCTGAATTTCCACCTTCCTGATAGCTTCCAGGATGGGTCCCTCTACAGCTTGCTGAGTCGGCTGCAAAATCTTGTCACATTTCAAAATCAGTTTCCATCCTCATAGCATTTTTGTATTGACAAAGCAGCACTCCTCAGTAGTATGGTATTTGCATCTGAAACTCTAGGCTTTAGTCTCTTGCAAGTAGTGTTTGACGGGATGAAATAATAGAACATGAGATGACTGTTAGGTTGGGCGCATTTTTCCTAGAGTAATTTGCCTTGTTTTAAGTGTGGTGTGTTGCTTATTATGATGACTATGTCACTAAAGAGTTCTATTCGCAGCATAGAAAAATTAAGGATTCTTAAACATCTCAGTAACATGAGGCTGCTGTTTGTCAAACAGCCAAAACAAGATTAAGAGCTGCATTGCATTCTGCAGAATATGGCTAAAATGTCCCCTTTTTGCAGTTTGCATATACATTGTTATTATTTAGTACTGAAAAGTCATTCTACTTTTTAATGGCAGACACATCAAAGGTAATTTTTTTTATATTTGAACTAAAATTTGCATCTCGTAATACTTTGGAAGAAAATGAGATTCTAATTCTACTTTTCTAGGAAAAAATGTTTTTATTTAATAGATACGTATTGTCTCTTGGGAGTTTTAAGGCTTTTCTTCTATAGCTCTTTATTATCAGGGCTTCACAGGTAATAAGTAGCAGTGATGACATTAATTTCATATCATATAAAGAAAAAGAGCAATTAACAATCATTCTAGGAAACCATGATTCACAACTGAATTTTTGGTCTTCTGATGAATGTTGTTATTTAGTATGCAGAGATCTCACGCATCCTGAGAACAGAACTTTTATCTTAGTGTTTCAGCTGAAAAGTTAATTGAGGTCTAAAGAGAGTAGTTACGTAGATCTAGCCATATATTCACAATATGACTAAAATTTTCATCAGATTTTTTTCCCTCCAGCAGATATTCTTCTTTTATGTAACTAATCTGTGTCTGTGGAGCGACTGCATGATGTGCTTCTATTGAAAAAGCAATTTAATCTTCTTAAAACAAATCTCCAAATCTCTGAATGGGGTTTCATCTCCCTTTGTATATGATGAACTTCATCATGGTTTGGTTACCTAAGTGATTTCTGAGTTAAATTTCATACTTGAACTTGGTACTTGGTACTGGACTCTCTGTAGTTAAATATTCTTTGATTCTGAGAAAAACTTGTTTGAAGTTTAGTTCAGGTATAGTCGCAGTACATTCCAACTGCATCTTAAATGATAGGAAAGACTTAAAACTACAGTCTGTTTGCCAGGTATAAAAATGTTTCCATAGCACTATGACAGTGGTCCATTTCAACCAGCACAATGATCTACTGGTAGGGCAAAAAAGGGGAAATACTATTAACTATGTTCAGAGGTATAGGGAGTTTATGTTTGTATTTTTTGCATCTGGTGATCTTAGTCATGTAGTTTCTCCAGATGTTTCTATGTTTCTAATTTTATTTTTTATTGTTAGCTGTCAAGAGTTTTCATCTTCATAAAAGAGTTCTTCTTAAGAGGGTATTAAAATTACGTTTATTTCTTATCACCGTGCTGGAGTTAAGGCCAGCTTTGCCACCCCAACAATGGCCATATGGGGACGCTTCCCCCAAGCCAGGTGATGGAAGCAGCATCTTAGACCTAAGGCTCTACGGCACAAGGTGCCCAGTGGCACAGACCAAATATAAGAATGATGGGGATGTCCTTCTGGTTGTATGATCCAAAGCTTTATTGCTTGAAGGGAACAATGCAGCAAGAATCCAGAACTCAGATTACACCAGTTTTTGAATAGGGGAGGTCTCCGGGGCGGACTTCTTCCAATATCCAATAGGAATACATGATAGGAGAATCTAGAGGAGTAGCCTCTAAGGCCACAGCCAATAACACACATTTAGGGGAGGACCCTCTCTGGAGGGGCCAATGGGCTGTCCAATACAGTGGAACTCTCTGGAACTGGGACATGGGCAAACTCGGATTGACAACCAAGGGGCATGGGTTTAAGGCAGATAGGCAGGGAACAATCTTGAAAGAGGAGAAAGGTTAGGATTGACAGACACTTCATGGGAGGGGTACATCTTTAGGGACGAACTATTAACCCAAGATCACAGGGGGATACAGAACTGCTTTTTATTAACAAACTCAGATAAACGCACCACCACAATTTCTGTCCTCTTAAATATCTAAACTCTGTGAAAACTCTCTTCTGTCACTGTTACTCATACCCCTGGATCTGACTCATGCTAATACCTCCTAAATTAGCTTTTAATGTGGGTCAATAGCCTTGACTTTTTGTTTGATGATTTCTGCTCTACCTAATGTAGTCAAATTGTACAGATGAGCTTATATTTTAAATTGCTAGTGAGACTGCCTTAAGATCTAGGGCCAGTCAATCTTATACTTTTTTTTATCTCTGTGATCCCTCTACAGCAACTACTCACAGCCTGGCCTGTCTTGGCTTCTTGTCTCAGTTTGAAAGACAGGTATCTACTAAGGAAAGCAGGAGCCTCCCTTGAGAATGGAAATTGTAGACCCTCTCCCTCTGAATTATAATAANTTTGGTGAGGTTGGTGCTCTTATAAGCCAAAAAGGCTCTCCTCATGGCAGAAGAATCAGCTCTGGGCTGGGCTGTGGCAGCAGCAACAAATTTCCTTCCCAAGCCACAACTCCAACTGTCCTCCTCTGAAAGCTGAAAGCAAGAGAGAGCTAGCAGCTGCCCCAGCCCCACCCCCCACCTGCCCAACTCTTGCAGCACCTCTGCCCCTCCAAGAAAAACTCCTGAAAACCAGAGGAGTGCTGCCAAATGCCCTCTTCCCCGGAGGCTTGGCCACCTCCCTTTTGTCTCAAGTACCCAGCCATCAGTGCTTCCTAGCAACTCAATGAGAAAACATTCCACAAGTAAATATGAACACAAGAAAAAAGCCCAACCCATAACACTTCTGGATGCTTGTGAAATCTGTAAAGTGTTTGTTATATCTCTATTTAATTCTTTCTCAATATGATTGAAGGCACCTCTTTAAGAGAACTGCTGATTGTAATAGTCATCCCTGACTTTTTGCCTTGAATTTGAAAAGTCTCCAGATAGTGTTCCTGTCTGTCAGTGCAGCTTGTTGCTTTGGACCAATGCCTTTTGGTCTTAATTGTTTGATTAGCTAGTACAAACAATTTAATCCAAGTTTTTTATGTGCTAAGAAGAGTCTTCAAACTGGAGTAAATTTTGATAACCAATGAACTGAATTAATCAATTTTCACTTAAGTTTGGCTTTATTTAACAAACTTAACAACCAATTCATGTGTATAAACAAGTTTCATTCACAACATAGTCTATATGCTTTAGCAGTTTTCAATTTTGCTTTTTCCCAACTATCACAGTTAATGTTTTGTCACCGAAGTCTATGACTTCTCCCTCACTGAAGCACACAATGGAAGAGATGGGTTGATCGCATAAGTCATTAACAATGTGATTACAGCTGCATAGGATCCAGAAGAAGTAAATGCACTCGTTATTGTTTATTACATTTATCACTCCTTGTGTAAGCTTGTATAAGCAGAGTGAGAAAGGTATACAACTCATACAAAATCATGACTAGGCATCTTTTTTACATTAGAACCATTTCTCTTAGTGAGTGATAAAGCTTGTTCTGAAGAATTTTTTTATTTTTCTATTCAACACAGTTCATTTTTTGACGGCACGTTGGATGTTATGGATATTAACTGTTAAGGTTATTGTTTCAGTGTTTATGGTAAGGTTCCTCCCTTTTGGGTGCACGTATTGTAGCATCCATCCCCAGTTTGTCAGAAACCTTTACAGCTTTCCTATCCACTACAGTGGATAGGTTTGTTAAAATTAACTCAAAATCTGTTACACAGCCTTTTTTATTCTTTCCAGACTCTTAAGGAGTTGGAGATTTTCAAAACAAATTCTGCGAAGACCATTTTTTTCTTTTCATGTTCTAGTCCCACCAGACTTCTCTTCAAAGCTCTGTGGAGAGCCGCTCAGCTCTTTCCATTTCCTTCTTATGTTTATTCTCAGATCTGTTCTTCAAAGAGTCTTCCCCCTGAGCATAATGTTGGAGCACGGAAATAATCTGGTACTGCCTGCAACACTGACTAAGTAGGGAAGAGTACAGGAGCAAAACAAGCATGTAGTGATGCCCTTCCCAAAATTTCTCTCCCAATCCATTGTTGTAGGGAATTGCTGATCAGTATTGGGTTTTATAGGTTAAAGATTTCTATTTTACAGACTTTTTAGTCTCCCTTTGAATTCAACTGTCAGTGTAGTGTCTACTTGACCTTGTAGCAAGTCACAGATTAATTACAAACTGAATGATCAATCTCCTTTTGTCTTTGGAATTTGATGGAGTGATTCATTCTCTGCTAAAATTAAAGGACAATCTTTCAGAAACTATCTGCTTCACTGAATTAAAGTATCTTGACAGATCTTTTTCTGAAGCAACATCAGCTGAGGAAAAAAGTACAGCAGACAAGTCCTACCACACTAGGCAGGAGGAAAAGTGTGGTTATCCCAATAGCAAATTGGAGCTGAAGCATAACTTAGACATCTTACTGTAAAGACAGCCTAAGGAGACTTGGTTTTTCCTGTTATGTCTGAACTTTTTATGTCTGATAACTTCTCTGTTATCAGGGGAATAATAACTATGTTACAGGCCAAGGATGTAGGTCTGGAATACCATAACTTTAAGTGCTTATCCTTCTGCTGAGTTGACAAAAGATTTCTTGGAC
The DNA here is from genome assembly GCA_013399915.1 of Illadopsis cleaveri. NCBI lineage: Eukaryota > Metazoa > Chordata > Aves > Passeriformes > Timaliidae > Illadopsis > Illadopsis cleaveri. Next base: position 13,377 of record VXBB01006400.1, read on the forward strand.
TTACTTCTTTTCCTGCCATGTTATGTGGTGCATGTATTTCGTATATGCTGAAGAGAAAAAGCTAAATTATTTGAAGAACAGTGGAGCAGTTATAAATACGACAATTTCACTAGTGAAAATGAAAATCTATACAGTGAGATGAAGTCCTGAGTGTACCAGTGNCTTCCTGTATTGTAAACCTGTCAATACCAGACTTCCTTTCATTCAGCTGATATTTTTGGACAATTACCTTTATATAGGAGATGCATTATAAATAATGTAAAACTCTGGCATGTGTGAACATACATGTGGTTATGTTTGGGGAAAGGGGGGGATGTGTGTATATATAGATTAATAGACCCAAGAATAATTACATCTAGAATATTCCAGTTTAGAATGATATAATCAGATGAGTTATTAAGGACTGTCACTTCTTCTTTTATTATTATCTATTGTCTTTTACTGAAGTGCAATTCTAGGGAAGAAAAACATTACCTTTTATTAAAAAAACCCCAAATATATCCTCTTTCTTCATAGTATAGGAACACTTTTGAGTGTTCATAAAATTTTGTCTCAGGGCTCCAAAAGCTTAAGAGTTGGTTTAAATGGAAAAGTTAGTGTTGAAAAAAATCAAGCTCTGTACATGAAAGCACATAGCTATGCAACTTTTGTGGATGGATGATATAGAAGAATATTATATCTGTGTGCTGTATGCATTCATTGAAGCTGATTTGCAAAAATGCATCATGTGTAGACTCTCTTAAACAGTGGAATTCTGTATGCCTACTTAATTATGTTACCTATCTACACAGAGGAACCAAACCTGATCTATTCATGAGCACATTTATTGAAGATGTTGTGAAGGCCAGTAAAATATTAGCAATTTTTTATAACTGCCAAAACACCTTTTGTCACCTAAACACCAAATCAGAATGACTAATAATTATAGAAATTAATTTTTCTTTGGTTATGATTTATCCAGAATTATTATTAATTTTATAGATTTGTTTTGTCTAATTCATTTGGCAGTGCAGAAGAAAAGATTCACATGCCTAACATTTGAACAGCTATAAGGAGTTTTAAATAAGCAAATATGTGCTATGTCTTGTTGCAAAAGCTCTAGTAAATAAATAAATAATTAAAGCCATTAATTTCATGTAAAAGACTTTTGGTTGACTTTACCACTCAATAATTTACTGAAGAAGTGGTAGTTTTTGCTTATTTTATTTTCATTTGTTTTGAATAAAGCAACTGACTGTGGATGATAACCCTGGGGTACTTTATATCATAGGAACATCTTCATCTTTTTACCTGCCACTGTGGAGCAGAAATTAGAAAAATTTTACAAAAGTACTGTGCTCCTCACAATCCTGACAGGAAGGCTAGAGTACACATTTAATTGTTTTAATTTTTTTTTATGTTTGGTGGGGATATTGTTTGGGTTTTGTTTGTTTTTTCTTGTTTCTGTTTTAATGCCCTCTCGATAACATCAGCATCCTTCCTGTGTGTGATGTACATGATATGTTTGGCTTAAAATTTCTCTTTTCTCTGTATATGGACTGTCACTGGACTGGACATGGCACTTAGTGCTATGGTTCAGTTGACCTGGTGGAGTTTGATCAAAAGTTGTACTTTATGATATCAGAGGTCTTTTCCAATCTTAATGATTTCATGATTATTTGATCACAATGTCTGACTTTATTTTCCCTGGGAATGTTATGGAACTTGATTGCTAGTCATGAATTCCACCAGTACAGCCATCATATTTCAACTACTGTTTCATCCTGTTTTGCTGATTAGTTTGTCTGCCAAGTTCACTGTATTCCCAGCAGTCTGCTCATGCTGCCGTAAGTTTAGGTAACTTTTTTTCTCCCATTCTGTGAGTCCTCCAAGCTGCCTTTAATTCTCAAAACATTTCCAGAATATTCCTAATGATGAGAAACTAATTTATTTCTACTCTTGTTTCTGTTTACTCTTTAAGGCATGTTGGGCTTGTTTTCTAGCATATGCTGTTTCTCATTNATAAGCAAATATGTGCTATGTCTTGTTGCAAAAGCTCTAGTAAATAAATAAATAATTAAAGCCATTAATTTCATGTAAAAGACTTTTGGTTGACTTTACCACTCAATAATTTACTGAAGAAGTGGTAGTTTTTGCTTATTTTATTTTCATTTGTTTTGAATAAAGCAACTGACTGTGGATGATAACCCTGGGGTACTTTATATCATAGGAACATCTTCATCTTTTTACCTGCCACTGTGGAGCAGAAATTAGAAAAATTTTACAAAAGTACTGTGCTCCTCACAATCCTGACAGGAAGGCTAGAGTACACATTTAATTGTTTTAATTTTTTTTTATGTTTGGTGGGGATATTGTTTGGGTTTTGTTTGTTTTTTCTTGTTTCTGTTTTAATGCCCTCTCGATAACATCAGCATCCTTCCTGTGTGTGATGTACATGATATGTTTGGCTTAAAATTTCTCTTTTCTCTGTATATGGACTGTCACTGGACTGGACATGGCACTTAGTGCTATGGTTCAGTTGACCTGGTGGAGTTTGATCAAAAGTTGTACTTTATGATATCAGAGGTCTTTTCCAATCTTAATGATTTCATGATTATTTGATCACAATGTCTGACTTTATTTTCCCTGGGAATGTTATGGAACTTGATTGCTAGTCATGAATTCCACCAGTACAGCCATCATATTTCAACTACTGTTTCATCCTGTTTTGCTGATTAGTTTGTCTGCCAAGTTCACTGTATTCCCAGCAGTCTGCTCATGCTGCCGTAAGTTTAGGTAACTTTTTTTCTCCCATTCTGTGAGTCCTCCAAGCTGCCTTTAATTCTCAAAACATTTCCAGAATATTCCTAATGATGAGAAACTAATTTATTTCTACTCTTGTTTCTGTTTACTCTTTAAGGCATGTTGGGCTTGTTTTCTAGCATATGCTGTTTCTCATTTCTTAAAAGCTCTAATTAATCAACTATCTTGCCATTTTCTTCATTAGAAGAAGTCTTGCTTCCATTAAGTCTTGCTTCAATTAAGTTTGCAATCATCCTAAATTTAAAGTCCCAGAAGTGGAAGTGTAGGGATTCATCGTGGAAGTGTAAGATTATTCATATGTCTTTTTAAAAGTGTCAGTAGTAGAATCAAGTGTATTAAAAAAAAAGAGGAAAAAAACCATCTCAACAAAACTACAATAAATAAACAAACAAATAAAAGGCACTAGTGCATCAAGTCTTCATAGGACAGAATAATTTATGATGGGGAGAGGGTCCTCAGGCTTAAAGAAAAACAGTTTAAATTTCATAATAATTAGTTTGACACTGAAGTTAATTCAGTTCCTTTTTTAACACATTTAACATTTTTAACACATTCCTTTTTTCATGGTCATTGATTCAGCCTCTCCTTCCAGCCATCTTTACAGTAATGCAGCAATTCCATTCTCCATCCTAAAAACTGTCTTTACAAATGGATAAATGCACAGATGCATCATGCACAATTTTTTAGACCATGGAATCATAAGGAAAACATAAGGAAAATGTAGTTCACAGACAAAAGGGATGGCATTTAAATCCTTATATTTAATGTTTGTATGTCCTATTTGTACAGATAGAATGGAATAGCTAATCTCTTACAGAGGTTTTATTTGAAACACTTCAACTGAAGAACTATTTGTTAAAATGGTAGACATAACAGAAGAATTGTTCTAAGCTGTTAGTTTTAGCAGAAGGAGTATATAAACAACAAGAACTCCTGCAGTATTTTCTAAACACAGAGGTTCTCAAAGGATTAGTTTTTAATTTGAAGTCACATTATAATCACAGAGATGCAGACTAAATTAACAATGTTAATATTAACATTCACTTTGTTTTATAGTATAAGACATAGCAGAGAGCTGTAATTACATGCTCACTAAAGCAACCAATATGTACTCTAACAGTTGAAATCAAGCTGGACAATTAAAACTTTCATGGGAGCCTTGAGTTGGCAGAAGAGATGGTTATTGTATGTGATTTCTTCATCATGTTTTCTGGAAGGTTGTGTTTCTGTGGAGTTTGTATCTCTAAACTTGGAATTTGAGCTGTAATATTTGATTCACTGTCTTATAGATGGCTTTTGTAATGCTGTACAGAGTACTAATCTGAATCCTCAGGTATTTGATGAAACTGAAAATTTCATTTTTTCCTCTTATTTAATTCAGACTAATTTAAAACATTTGTTTTGATTCAAAAGGAATCAATCCTTTGATTCAGTTTAAAAGGGTAAAATCATAGAGTGGCTCATTATTGACTACTTTCTCTGGTATAATAAGTCTTTTTGAGGATGAGGGAGCTGTGCAGTAACATTAACCTTTTTATCTATCTTAAGTATCAATTGTTTTACTCTATGCACAGTCCACTAGTGATTAGTCATTTAATCCCTGCTGACAGAAGTGGAATTGACAAAGCTTATGTTTACTTACTGTCTTTATCTCCATATTGATATTCTAATAAAGCTTTCACATTTCCTGTAGCCTGTGAGTTTGCATTCATATTGTATGAATGAAAAATTACAATTGATGGTCAAGTAGATCACCCATAGGAAAGGAATTTCCAACCCCACCCCTCTGAAGAAAAGCTGAGCTTCATTTATTGAGTGGCAGCAATGAAAGAACTGGGATGACTATCCGTAGAGTTCTAGGGGGATTCTACTAATCTGTAGAATTAGGGGGTTTTTACAATTCAGATATTGTTACCCTGGAAACAACTAAATGTTTTCTTAAATAGCTTTTTATCCAAGATCTCAAATAACTTTTTAAACTCTTCATTTTAGAGATTCAATAACTTTCTTGAGCTAAAACTATTTATATCATTACAGACCTAGGAAAAATCTGCTTTTGTTCTTAACTTTTAAGACTATCTTACTGGATGGTGTAGATAGATGAGGCAAAGGAAATGAAGCTTGGAAAATCTAAAATGTGTCAGAAAGGATCATCGAATGCTCTGCATGTATTTCCTGTATGAACTGCTTCAGTAACTGGAGACTGTCATTGTGGCCATATTGTAGGCTGAGAGATAACAGGAAAGGGGGAAAAAGAAAATAAAAAGAAAAGAAGAAAAAAATATTCTATACAGTGTTGGACCTCTTAAAATCAAAATCAAAACCAAACCAAACAATCCTGAACTCTCAATATCCTGGTAATTATGGTTCCTGGAACTTAAGACCATCTTTTTGCAACATCATTATTCTTGTACAGCAGACTATAAAACAATTTTATACACATATTTGCTACTTTATTCAGATAGCTTTCATCACCAACTTGATTTTATAATTATCATATATCTTGGTTGATAATGCTTATTTTCGCTATAAATTTCTATGGGAAGCAATTGGAAAAATACAAGCCCTTTTTGCAAATGAAATTTACAAATAATTTGCAAGAGCTGAGAGGACTTTTTGATGTAATGTGTGACATAATTCCCTAGTCATTGCACCTTTTCAAATTTGCAATCTCTTTAAGAATTCAATACTGTTATATTTTTCAACATAGTAATATGTTTTACTTTAAAAGTTACACATAAAATCTCCCATTATAATATCCAGCTGATGCGAAAGAAGAGATCTGGAATTTATCTTTTTGTAAACCCTGAAGAGCATATAAGAACCTCTTTCTCATAGCAAAACAATTATAAGTTTCATTGAAGAAATTAAGGAATGTGGATAACAATTCAATAAATAACTTTTGTAAATTTTGATATTTCATGATGTGAAGTAGTGTGGTTTTATGCATAAATAAGCTATTTGGTGGCCTTTTTTGGTACTCTCCTAAATTAGATGAAAATGTTTTTGTATTTCTTTTATTACTGAAAACCATTTAAATAGCTAGAAAATAGCATCTATGTCATAGTTATTACATGAAACTTTATCATGGTCTCAAAGATAGGTGCTTGATTCTATTGTTATTGCTGTTTCTTTGTCTTTTAAGCTCAAATTATTAAATAAGTACAATGCATTTTCTTCTCTGGTGTTCCAATTATTGTTACTATAAGATGGATATTTACATGTATCAAAATATGACACGTTATGTGAAAAGAATATTAACTTAGGAAATTAATTTTGATGATCTTGATAAAGAATTTTCAAACAGTGGTGACTTGGTGTCAAGCATCACACAAATGTTTTACATTCCAGGGGATATACAAAACCAAGCCTTAGGGAAATGCAGCAGTTGGCATTTAGGATCCTTTTTCAGTAAGTTCTGCATATTGTTTTAGTTGTAAGTGTCTCTAAACTGAAAAAAATGCATGTAATTGTTTGGAAATCTTGCTGAATCAACATTGTAAATTACTTTGGACTAGCATTAGTTTTTTTCCCATTTGAAACCGTAATTCATAATGATGGAAAAATTTATTGTTAAACACACAGTTAAGAAGAGCTGTTAGGTAAACAAACTAGATTTGAGAGACTTTAGACTTTCTGTATTCAGGCATATGATTTGTTACATGAGTTGGACAGAGCAGGAACTCAAACATGACTGTTTAAAAGGTTCGTGTAAACAGCTGGATCCACCTCCAACCTTGATAAATTAGACAGTACATTAATATAACCATTACTTGAGGATTTGTTAGAATATTTCCACAAGCATGTTTCACTGAACACTACTTTCCGACATTCAGTAACACCAGATGGATGTGATGTGCATCCTAAGATAGATCTCAAGGATAGATTGGGTTGAAAAAGCAATGTATTTGTAGCATGTATTTTAAACAGACTGATTAATCAGTTGTCTATGGTATTTCTCTTAAATTTACAAAGAACTAGTCACTTTATACATGTGAAAAGGGGAGTTATTAATATCTCCAGCCACTGGATTTGAGTACAAAAATATTTATATTTGACTATATTTATGTCCATTTCATTTTTGTTCTAATGTTTTAGTCATTTCATGGTGAATTCCACAGACATGAGAATAGTATTCATATTATCAAAACAAGCCTATGACAACTGCGTTGGCACTTCTGAGAGGATATTTATCTATTGTTTGAAAAAGCATAAATACCAAATTAGATGCTGTATAATTGGTCTCTGCTGTACGCCTGATGAACTTTTCTGTAAGTTAGACATCTAAGGTTGTTACCCATTGATCTGGTCCCTAATCAAGAATACTCATTTCTTTTCAGTTTAGTATTTTGCTAAGAGGTTTGAGTCCCCAATTTTCATCTCATTATCTCATTATCTCATCTGTCTATAGTACTTTTAAATCAGTATCTGAATTAAGTAATCAGTACAGGAGCAGAGTCCTTTGGATTCTTCTTTTTCTCAGAATGATCCATACCAGCTCCTTTTGGTTCAGACGTCACTGAAGTCACTTCTTGTTTGTAGTAGAAGAGTGACCAAGCATATAGTTTTGAATGAATAAACAATTTTATCATCAGGACTACCATGGTCTTCAAGATGACCATCTACATTGATAGATAATTTAAAATTTCGCCTCCCTTCTACTTAAGTACTGTCAAATGGCCTTTTCATCTTCTTTCTTGAACATTTCTCTGTGTTAATTGGGCTTTCATGCTTAATGATATAAGCTTCTTGGATTGCCTTCACTGCTGGCTCTGTGGAACAGAAATCTGCCTCCAGTAAAGTCTCTTCACTGCCTTGGGAATTTGGTTTTGCTGGTAGCCAGAATTGCACTTTAAATATGCCAGGGAAAATGCTAAAATGCATCATGAATCTGAGGTTCTTAAAATTAAACTTTCAGCTTCTTGATTCAGCAGTCATGATAAACAGGACTGCATGCTGATAGGCAGATCTCTTGGTCTGGGTCTATGCTGATATTCTTCTTGCACTGAAGATGTATCTGTATAGCAGTACATAGCGTCTGGCCTCCTCTGGGCCCCAAGTGGTGCATGTGATCTGAAGAGATAAATATATGTGCGTGCTCTTCAAGTAATAACAGTGATAGCAATGATGGAGTCAGGTTCATACTCCCACTACAGAGAGTTCTCATGTTTCTTGAATGATGTGTGGATATTGAGCCAGTGAACGCTGCCAGTTATAGACAAAAACATGATGAGGAAACATGGAATGGGGTGTGGGTGATCGGTGTTAGTATCTCCCTGACTTTATTCTATTTACAGTCAGGAATCAGTATAGTCATACTTGCAAAGGTTCGTGTGTGACAGGGCTAGATCTGGACATGACACTGACAAAATGTAGAATGAGTATTTCATACTAAAATTGAAAACAAAGAATGGAAATGAAACAAAAAGCACAATTAAGAACTACCATTATAAAACCAAAAATAAATAGCTTGGCAAAATTCAAGACATTTTCTTTTGTTGGCATCTACAAATCATTGATGATAAGGGGACCATTTCAGTATTAATTCATTGTCTCAGTTTTTTTGAAAAATTATTGTTTGGTTTCCAATTGTAAATTGCTTTATTGTGTGACAATTAATAGAAACAAATGACATCAACCTTGAATCCTATTTTCTTTTCCTTCTATTATTTCCTTCCTGTGTTACTATCATTATACATTGGTTTTATGTGCAATGAAGATGTGACTAAAACATTATTAGGCTTTACCTTTATTTGTACAACCACAAAAAGCAGAATAAAAATCTTTGAAATGCAGGTTTGATATCCAAATTGCTCCTTCACTTACTCTTCCTTTGTGTTCTTCAAGTAGTTGCCTTTCTTACTTCGATAACTCTCTCTCTCTCCCTCTCTGGTCAGCTTGTTGAGTTTGTATGCTGTATAAAATAGAAACTATTGCAGTAAAAACATCTTATTAACTTTACAATGTTCAATTCCTCTGGCACTTTACTGACATATTTGACTCAGCACTATAAAAAAAAGCATTAGAATGTCTCAAGAAACTTCCTCCTCTCCTTTTTGCACATTATTGCCTTACTTTATTTGAATA
>VXBB01006401.1:9941-29488 GCA_013399915.1 Illadopsis cleaveri
TGCCACACTCCTGGGGAGCTGCTGGAGGATGGAGCAGCTCCTCTTTGCCTCACCACCAGCCCAGACACACAAACAAACCCCCTGCTGGATGCTGAGCCCTGCACCAGGCTAATCCCAGCCACAGCAGCTGCAGTTCCCAGAGCCTGCAGCTCCCTTCCCTCCCGTGCAGCTCATCCTGCTGCCTGCCAGGCCAGCCCTGGGCCCGGGCCAGGCTCCTGCTGCTCCTGCTGATCACACCCCCCTGAACGGTCCCACTTATCAGCTGGCAGCAGCCCAGCCCTGCTGCACGGGGTCACCTCAGCTTTTGTGCCTGGAAACTTGGCCTCTGGCACAGGCAGATAATTCCCAGCACAGAATAAAAACCTGGTGCCTGATGTGGAGCAGAGCTCCCTCAGCACAAGCCCAGGGCCCCAGGCAGCAGGAAAAGGCAGCAGAGCAAAGGGGGGCTCAGTTAAACTCGGGGACCTGCTCAGATCTGGGTCTGGGCACGGTTTTAGGCAGCTGGGGGCTTGCAGAGGGCTGGGATGAGGCATCTGCAGCCAGAAATGCAAATGCTTCAACAGCAACAGCCAGCCCCACACCAGACCAGGAGTACAACGGGGCATCACCCACATCTGGAATGGCAGCAGTTATCTCAACAAAATATTCCCTCCAGATAAAGTTTATCCAAGCTGAGAGTCACCCAGCCCACTGGGGCTGCCCAGGCCCCTCTGGCACCCCTGGCCCCTGAGAGAGGCTCCAGGAACACCTGGCTGGAGTCACCACGGCTGTGCAGAGACAAGGGAGCAAATCTCCTTAGAGCAGACAGAAAACACCCAAACACACACCACGGCAACCCCTGCCCAGGCTGGGGATCCAGGATCATCCTGCAGCTCCCCAGGCAGACACTCAGGCTGGTTCAGTGCCCTGCCCATGCTGGGACACAGCAGCAGGGGGTGCTTACCTCGTTTACGTTGATTTTGGACTTTGCAGACGATTCTAGAAAGGCACAGTTACACCACTGTCGTGCTAAGTTCTGCCCCTGCTCTTTGCCCACCACTCGCTCTTCCTCCAGGTCACATTTATTGCCAACCAGAATCATGGGAACCTGCAGGGGAGCAAGCAGGAGGAGAGAGAGAGCCATCAGCAGGTTCAGGGACAGAGAGCCCTGTGCTGCTGTGGCTCTCAGACTGGGGAGGGGGAAATGCAGCATGAAAAATGCAGTACAAAAACTGCAGCACAGAAAATAGACCACAAAGTATGAAAAGCAATAATCATCAGGGGACAATGGTGAAGTGGCATCGGCCCCTCTCCAGTGCCTGGCACAGCTGTGGCCCTCCAAGATGTCCCCAACAGGTACAAAAGGTGTCCCAGGCCAGCCTGGACAGGGCTGGGAGCACCCAGTGCCAGCTGTCCCTGCCCAGGGATGAGCTTTGAGGACCCTCTGGGATTCTGTAACACCTTCAGCAGGGGAACAAAACCCACCCCAAAATCTCTCCTAACAACCCCAACTGCCGCTGCCAGGTGCCACCAGCAGGTGACAGGGGTGGCCCCAGAGGCTGCCCCAGCCCCTGGCAGAGCTCAGGGCACAGCTGGGCTCTGTCACCCAGCTCAGGGGATGGCACTGCTGCGGGCACAGCCCAGCACCGTTTCCTGTTTCCCTCACACTGAGGAGAAGCACAAAAAAACCCTCAAGAGCTGCTGATCAGGGTGTGCACTCGCTCCATTTCCTCAAACATTTAATTCTTTGAGCAGAAATCGAGTCCTTTCCAGCTGGAAAATAAATCACTGCCTGCTTCATTGGGTGATTTACTACACACTGTGTGTTTTTAATCTGTGTCAGTGTTAATATTTGTGGTCTCTTCCTGACACAACTACACTCAAGATTAATTTTTGGCTTTAAAACTCCCAGCCATACCCATTAGAAAATGATCATATTTTTATTTTTGAGACATAAATTTTCCTTGTTACATCAGGAACCTGAAGTCACAGTACAGCTGAAGCAAATGCAAAAAAAGCTCATCTGAAATCAGATCTACAGGATATTTACAACTCTATCAGCTTAGACAGAGTTGTAAATTTCCTGTTCTTTACAGTTTTCTAGATAGTTAAGAGATATTTTCTCATACTGAAACATGAAAATGCATTTTGAACATGTTCAGCAAAAAACTAAAGTGTATGAGAATGAGAAATAATAGGGCAAAAAGTGATACTGAGATGAGTGAGCAGTACAGCTTTGAAAGACATGAAACTCTGTGTAAGGTTATTTCAAAAGGTATTAATGGTTTATCCAAAAATGGAGTTTGGTGAGCAACAACCTTTGATCATGTACTGTTAGAAGACTGGAATTTAAACTCCTGCAGATAATGGAATGGTTTCTGTACTGGGACTTTAGACATATTCTGATATGAAAGACAGAAAGGAGCACATTTCCTAACTCACCAAAAGTGGCTTAAACGTTCAAAAGGTTCTCAAGCTTGGATTCAACAGGTAACACACAGGGCAAATAAATGTATTTTAACAATGCAGGAAGATCCTGAAGCCCAGAGGAAAGCAGCAGTGTCTGCTGAGGGCTGAACCTGCCCAGCTCAGGCACAAACTCCCCCAGTGAGCGCTGTGAGTTCCCAGCACAGGCTCCTGCCAGCAGGGATGGACCCCAGAGCAATCCCTGCCCCAAGGAAAGGCAGCCTGGCACAAACAGGAGCTCAGCTTGTTAAAGCAAGGAAGGGCCAGGGCCACTGCAGCCAGGAGAGCAGCACAGGGCAGGGCCAGGACAGGACCAGGCTCCAGGGGATGATTCTCCAGGGGATGATGGAAACAGGAGCTCAGCTGTTAAAGCAAGGAAGGGCCAGGGNGGAAATGGGAGCTCAGTTGTTAAAGCACGGAGGGGCCAGGGCCATTGCAGCCAGGAGAGCAGCACAGGGCAGGACCAGGCCCCAGGAGATGGTTCTCCAGGGGATGACTCTCCAGGGGATGATGGTCTGTGCCTGCCCCATCTTCTGTCAAACACCAAACTCCCCACAGCTGATTCTTCCTCACTTTAAGAAGAGTTTTAAACAACCAAAACAACAACCCAAGGCTCTACCAGGCCCTTCCTGGTTTAGTTCATGCCACTGTGTGACCTCCTTGGGTGACAGATTTTTGCAGATGACCGAGTTGAGGAGCTGCTCCAGGGCTGCAGAGAATTCCCAGCTGAGCCCTGGGAAATGGCACAGCTTTGAACTTCAACTTCCCCTTCACACCTTTGGAATAACTGGCAGTCTGCAGTGCCAGAGAGCTCCAGAGCTACCCAGAACATCCTTACCCTTCTTTGTCTTTAACTTTGAGGGAATTAAAGCACAGCTAAAGCACTGAGAAAGAAGAAAATGCAAATCCTGGAAAGGAGTTTAAAGGAGAAGTTAAGTAATGTTGTTTTCAATCAGCTCCCACCATTTCAAAAGACTGTGGCTTCCAGGACATGGGAAAATGTGGTTTTGTGATGCCCTTTAGCAGGTGCTGTGCCTCAAACAAAAACACTGAAAACTACAAGTCTCTGAAAACTCACACAACACTACCCAGGGACATTCTTTGGAAGAAGCTTTGTTTGTAAACACACAGGAATTGGAGAGCAAACACTCCTGAACCACTGGCAGAAATAAAAACAAACATATTCTACTCACATCTTCAGTGTCCTTAACCCGTAGAATCTGTTCCCTCAGGTCCTGTAGGTCGTTAAACGTGGACTGTGCTGTGATAGAATATACTAGTGCAAACCCCTGCCCGTTCTTCATGTACAGATCCCTCATGGCTGTGAATTGCTCCTGCAAGCAGAATTTTTTTAGAGTAATTAGCTGGTGAATGCAGCTAATGAATAGTTCCAAAGGAATAGTTCTATTGTACTGGAGACAAGAATACAGTGCCACGCAGCATGGATTTACATATTTACCCTGCACAGAAACCCACTGAAGCATGGAAATTGAATAAAAGCATTAACACTCCTTCCCTTTGGGTTTCTTTTTTTCCCTTAATGAAGGGCTTCTTGAAAAAATGGGGGAAAGATGAAGGGCAGCAATAAAACCACTTCTGCAGACAGACTGAAATGCCAGAGCAGGGTGGACAACTGTGCCAGCAGGGACAGGACTTTCACCAGGCCCACACGGCAGCAATTCCTGCTCCTGCTGGTGAGAATTCCCAATTTCCAGGGAGCAGCAGCTGCCTGGGCTGTGCTGGCAGCCCCCAGAGGGTTTGTTTGCTCGGGGACCGGGCAGGTGACATCCCCCAGCAGCAGGGCAGTGCCAGGGAGGTGCCAGGGAGGGTTTGCTGATTTCCCCACACACCTCGGGGCACTGGCAGGGACAGCAGCTCCTGTGCCTGGCAGGGCCCCAGGCTGTGCCCCTGTGTCCTGGCCACTTGTTTAAAATCCTCCTGCAGCAGAATGTTGGGATGGGGATGGCACAGGGGGCACCAGGCTCTGTGTCCCAGCACTCACCACACTGGGCTGGGGTTATTTAACAAAATCCTCCCACTGAAATTCCTGCAGCTGATTTACTGCCTTTGCCTGGGCAGGGTCAGCACTCTTAGCAAAGGAACTCCAGTTAGATAAAGAAATGGCACTTACTGTCCCTGCTGTGTCGAGGATCTCCAGCATACACTGCTGACAGTCTACTTCCACTTGCTGGGGAGAAAGGGGAACAAACAGCTCAGAGTGAATTGTCTGCAGGGGGACAGGCCAGAGGGATCTCAGCTCAGCCTGTACTTCTGCACAAAGGGCCCTCAGCAGAGCAGCACCTGCACCTCCCCAGGGCTGAGCAGCACTGCTCTGAGAGGATTAATTCTGCCCCAAGCCAGGCATTTGGGTCAGCTCACATGCTCCAGGACTCCCTTCATTAGCAAGGCTTAAATGAGCAGCTCACTGTAAACATCTCAACTTAAGTGAGATTGCAAATATCTCGACTTAATCCACTCTTACTAATCAAAGCACCTTAAAACTTTAATTTTTCTTTGCTGCTGGGAGAGAGGGGAATAAGGGAGAGAAGAAAATGCAAAATATTTCGGGATCCTCACAGTGAGACTTTGCAAATCTTCCACTCACTGAGAAATGCCTTGGATCTAACCAGGGTAATTCCAGGAAAGTCAAGTAAATTTAACAGCAGAACTCATACCACAATTTAATTTAATTATCACAGGCACAAGTGTCACAAGTTCTCAGTGTATGTTTTGGTGCCTTTCATGCTGGTGACATTTCTGCTAATCCCTGGAACAATGGGTCACTTGACATCCATCCAGGGAAGAAAGCAGCTCTGTGCCTGGGATTATGTAACAGCCCAGGGATCCTGCAAGGACTCCTGCTCACAGCCCTGCATCCAAAACAACCCCAAGGACTTCGTATTTATTCCCTGTGGGACTTGAAAGAAATAAAAACGATGGTGTTTTACCTTTCTGTATGAATCTTCTATTGTTGGGTCATATTTTTCAACAAAAATTCCCTGAACGAACTGTACAGTCTGGGGAGGAAGGGAAGAGGAAAAAATGCAAGTGAGCTGAGCACAACCAGAAACGTTCACCAAGAAGCACTTTAGGAAAAAGTAACAACAGCAAAACTGCTCTGCTGTTAAAAGTCAATAGTGAGGACCAGAGAAAAAGACTAAGTTTCAATTTTGAAAATAAAATTTGTGTTTTTTCTGTTAAAATCACATTATTCAAGCATATTTCCAAAACTTTTTTGCACGGCAACTGTTTGCTTGCTTGTCTCAGGAAAGATGGTACCCTCAAAAATACCTTTACTCCACTGCTGTGACTTCAGAGGGATAAAACCCACCAAAGATGGAAGCCCTGAGATGGCAGCAGAGGCACTGACAACCTGTGCACTGTGCAAAATCCACATTTCAGCCCCAATCAGGCACTGCAGGGCAGGGAGAGCAGCCTGCAGACACTCCCTGTGCACAAACCACTGAAGGAGGAGCCCTGACTCCATTCACAGGGGAAGGTTTCCTCCCCTGCAGTTATTCACAGTAAATCTGTCACGGGGATGGGGCCAGCCCTGAGAGCCCAGCTCTGTGCCCTGCCTTCTCCCAGCACAGAGTTCTCCTTCCCCTCAGGGAGGCAAAGCTCCTTTTCCCTTTTCACCCACAGTAATCTGCAGTAAAACAGCACAGGGGGGTCTGAAGGTTTGGGTGATATTTGTAAAACCAGGTGGTGCTTGTGAAACTGAGAGCTGAGATCCCAGCACTGAATTTTGTCCCTTGAAAAATCAACAAAAACACCAAATATCTTTTGCCAACTGAACCTTTCACGAGTTTTATACACAAATTCTGCAAATTTGTGAGGAAAGTCTGAGAATCCACAACTCCCTCCTTTCAAAGTCGTTCTGTATCCCTAAATTAGTGCATTTTACACTCTAATGAGCAAACTCTCTGCTCCTCCAGTATCTTCTTGTCACACTGAACAGCTGTCCCAGCCTGCCTGAGTAACAGATCTCAGCAAACCTTTCCAGTAGGACCCCCATGGACGTGGCTCACGGAGTTACACCAACACTAAACCCAGCAGGCAGCACTGCAGGGCACAGATTGAGATTTAGGATTGTTCCTGTGGATTTCAGCACGGTCAGGTTTGCACAGCTGCTCCCCAGAGAGGCCCAGAGAAGGCAGCTCCTGGCCAGAGGCTCACACATGGGCACTGTCACATCTGTCCCCTCTTTGAGGAACCCTGGGAAGCAGAGGTGTGAGGATCTGAAACACTCTTGATCTCTGATGGGCTTTATTTTTATTTATTAGAGGTGAAAAGAAAGGGAGAGGCTACAAATCTGGGGGTGGTTTTGGGCTATGTGTAGATCCAAGACTTTGACAAGTTTCCCTCTGGGTTGTGCAGCCCATCTTCAGTTTCCAGTTCTCTGTAAGGCTTTGCACCACTGGGCACCCTTGGAAATTGTGTCACCTGCTGCCACTCCAGGGGAGTCGTGGCCTCAGAAATGGGATTAAACTGTTGTACAGGAAACAGAAGTTGCTAAACAACCGTGGCTTTGTAACTGTGAAGGTTTTCTGCTACTCCATCACTGTTACCAGAAGCACCAGCAGCCCTGTGCTGGCACACAAGAGTTAAAACAAGGAGGATCTGCAGTGGAACAGCCCCACATTGTCATGGAATGCACACAGAGCTGGGAATGAACACCAGGCTCTTTGTGGCACAGGTCACTTCATACAGCTGGAAGAACGACATTTAAAGTGACCCCCCCTATTGTTTTAAATCCCACCTTGTAACCTCTCCTTGCTAATGCTTGTCAATAAGCACACAGGCTCTTTGAAAAGCTGAATATTATCCACTCCTGGCTGCTAACTGGCACTGACTGTGTGCTCCTACAAACATCATGGATCTATGCTGAACATGAATTACCAAATATGCTGACCTAGCAGCCAGCCTGTCAAAAAGAATTTAACTTTTGTTTACCAGACTGTTTGAGTATTTGCATTTCAGCTGTTAGAAGGGTCAGTGATGGTGCTGACTCAGACTTCCAATGGCAAAGAAGGAAATTCAAGTGTGTCAGATGCTGAGTAATTTTTATTTGCAGCATACCACTAAGTGGCCCATTTCACCTAGTGAGTCTCTCGGTGTTACAAAAGAAAATAAAGATAATCAGGGAAGTGCTGGTGGAAAAAGTAATATAGATTGCTTAAATTGCTGTGGAAGAACAGAGCTTGTAAAAAAAATTACACCTTGTAAACATCTTGTAGTGATTAGGATGGCATTGCTGAAAGAGTGCATCAAATTTGATACACAGCTGAATAATCCCTCCTCCTGTTCACTGGGGCTCTGCAGGTGATTTAGCAGGATTATCACCTGCTTGTAGCAGCAGAATAAACAAGGAGGCAGGGCAGGAAAGGCTGCTCAGCCATTATCATGTCTGTGACAAGGAACACTGCAGTTCCTTGTTGTAGATAACTCCACACTTGACCAGTTCTTTGCCTCTCTGCTGGAGAGAGCTGCTTGACTGGTGAGTGACAAACGGGTGCCACAAGTCTCTCTCTCAGTGCTCTGCTATCGACTCTGCTGTGTAAACCCCTCCTTAGGAACAAGACAAGCACTTAAGGAGTGCAAAGTGTCATCAGCCTGCTCCTCCTGTCTGCACAGGCTGCAGATGGATTCTCAGCGTGGTGCTTTGAGCACTCAGGAGGGAAAACAGGGAGCCTTTGAGGTGGGCAAGGCTGAACCCCTGAATTCTGTGACTGATTCCAGCCAGACTCCTCCTGCTGTGCCACTGCTGCTTGGGCTTTTAACACTCACACAGATATTCAGCCACGTACAACACCCCACCCATGCAGGAAGCAGACATGACACGCTAATTACCAGCAATTAATCACCTCTCCAAAACCGTGACACCGCTCCGCTCTGCAGTGTCACAGTGGCTGTCCTGGCACACATTAAAATCACACCAATTCCCCCAAGCACCAGTAACCTGGTCTGCAGTGGGCCAGGCAGGTGGAGGGCTGGGTTTGGGCTCCAGAGCTGCTTCCCCAAACTCACCAGAGCAGACTTGCCCACACCTCCTGAACCAAGGACCACCAGCTTGTACTCACGCATGGTGTGGGCTGTTCAGAGAGCGAGCACCTGCAGGGCAGGAGAAAGGGCAGCAGTTAGAACACACAGCTGTGCCACTGAACTGAAACAGCAGCACTCCCCCCTCACCCAACCCTCCCCACAACGAGAGTGCCTTTAGTGACAGCTCTGGGTTTCATTTCACCCCCTCAGCACTCAGGCTGAGGAGGCCACTCCAGCAGCCCCAGGTCACAGGAAATGGCCAAAGATGGATCCTGGCAGTGCTGGGAGAGGAAGAGGATGGACACACCATGGGACAAACACAGAGCCTGTCCTGGCTGTGCAGGGCACCACGAGCTGCCACTGCCTGGCCTCTGCTTCCTCAGCATTTCATGGCACAAACCAGGGCACGGGACAAGAAAATTAGATCAGAAAGAAGCAAGTCAAGAGGTTTCCTTCTCCCCTCCACCCCCAGCAGGGAGGGATTTAGGTCAGTGTTTTCTCTCTGGAAAAGGTCAGGCCCAGCACACGGCTGCCAAGGCAGAGCTCTGCTCGCCCAGCACAGACTCTGCCTTTTTATGGAAATCTTGCGACTCCCTCCAGGCACTACGCAGCACCAGAAAACTTCTCCTTCTCCTCGAGATTCCCTGACAAATAAGGCGAATGACAAAGCTGGGGATAAACACTTCTCAGGGTGTTTACACTAGCAGCCAGGCTGGGCTGTCCCGCTCCCAAACAATGAGCTCAGCACGAGTCCCCCCTTCCGCAGGGCCGCGCTTCCTTCCCAAGTAAGGCTGCACACACCAGGCCTGGGAGCCTGGGCAGCCTCCACTCCTCCCAGGCACTTCAAACTACCCCTGCCACAGGATTGATGGGCTCACTGGCTACAGCCTTCAAAAATAAAAACGTCTTCCAAGGGGTTTGATAGAGAAATGCATCACCTTGTGGACTGCCGTGAATGCGCCTGTGAAGAACAGGGTTTTGTATTTTTAGCTTTGCCATGTGGACAACTCCCTGAAAACCTGTCTCAAGTTTATGTAATCATTAAATTGGGACAGGATCTCCTCTGTCACTTCGACTCCCAAGGGGAAGATGTAAAACAGAGCCAAGAGGAGCCCCATGTGCTGCTGCTCACCCATCACCAGTCCGAGCTGAACTGGGATCCACTGTCCAACAGGGAGCTGGGGACCCTCCCCAAACATCCCCCCTCAGCCCTCACCCTCAGCCTGTTCCAATTAACAAATGTCACCCAGGTCTGGCTTTAAACAAGAACCTGAAAATCCCATGTGCAGCTCGAGAGAGACACACAAATTTCTGTATTCGGTTCAGCACAGCTTTAAACTGATTTTTAAGCCAGAATAAGAGAAATAAAGGACTTGCCTGTGCTGAGGCTCTCTGCAGTTACACAGCCAGGCTGCCCTGCCCTCATCCAGGCCCTGGAGAGGGAGTAAGGCTCCAGCACTCAGTGCTGCCCATCATTTTAAGCACCTGGAGAAGGCTTTTCTTCAACTCTTGAAGCCCACACGAGCTGCAGTTGCCTAACTGCAAATTGTGAAACCAAGTCAAACTGAAAGGGGTTTTCCAGAAACTGCCTAAAAGCAGAGCAGGCAATGTCTGTGCACTCCAGGACACTGACAACAGTTCTGGCTAAATTCTGGGAACTGTAACATCTCCTGCTTGAGCATTTCCCTGAGAAGTAACATTCACTTCCTTTCTTTCAAAAATTGTGACTTTGAATGGGAAGGAGAGGGGAATTCCAATTAACAATTATTTTCCCCTTGATAATCCCTAGAAATTAAAGCTGATGCATTTTTTATAAAGCATAAATGCAACTTACTGATCCAGTTTGTCTTAATTTTCCTACAGTCCCACAGTCAGTTCCACTGAAGAAAACCCAGAAAGCAATCAAGCTAAGGGTTAAATTTAGCTGTGAACTATTTCACTTCTTATTTATAGTAGAAAATACTTCTGGGAAAGTTTAAGCTGGGAGCAGTACAAGACTAACTTCTCATTTCTTCTCTACAGAATTTGCTGATTTTTTTTTTTTCAGGTGCAACAGGAAACCAAGATCCTGAAAGGCTTGAGTCTTATTACTGTAAACCCCACATGCCTTAATTATCTTGTAGCTCTTTCACAAGTATGTTAATGTTATCTGTTTATACAACATGAATAGAGTGCTCAAGGAATTACTATGCTGCATCCCAGCCAACTTTTCATTTGGCAACTGTTGAAGCCCACCTAAATACAGTCAGACACAGCAGCATTCATTTCCATCCAGAGCTCTCTGGAGTGGAGTCACATGCTGCGAAGCAACGGCTCCACTTCCAAACAGAATTAAATGATGGGTGTTAAGTGTTCCTTTAGAGTCAAGAGAAGAGTATGATCACTGAAGAGTGTAAAAAAAAATTAACTGCAAATGTTGTGAAACTGATCTCAGTAGTTCTGAATGCTGTGGTGCAAAAATAAAGGAAAAGCTGAGTGTGTGTCCTGTGTCTCCTTTCCCCAGGCACAGCCAGTGAGCTCCAGCAGGACAAGCAGGGGCACAGAGCACGAGTCACACTCCCAGCACTGCAGCTCCCTCCATTCCATCCCTCTCCAAACCACCTGCACCACCTACAGGGTGATAAATCATAGGGTTCTTTCACCTATGATCACAAAAACCCCTTTGCTTCTACACCATCAAACACCTGATCCATCAGAGTCCATCTGTGCTCTGTACTCCTCACCAGGAGCATCTCTGCTGCTGCTGCTGTCCCCAGCACTGCCCAGGAGGAGACTGAAATGGACACTAACCCACCCACAGCAGCAGCCCCAAGCTGCTCAGCCCCTTCCTGACACAAACGTGAGGGGTTCTGCCCCGGGAGCAGAGGGAGAGGTGCCAAAAGCTGCAGGAGATCTGTGTCAATGTGCAAAGGCAGCGCAGGCAGAGGAGCCTGTCAAGGGCCACAGGTGGATGCAAACACAGCTGAAGCTCCAACCTGAACGTGGCTCCCACTCACCTGCACCTTTGCTCAGCCAAGCCCTGGGGCACTCTCCAAAGTGCAGAGTCCTCCTTAACCCTGGTGCAGCCCAGGGCTGGAGCAGGGCAGGGAGAAGCAAAACTCTGAGGGTATTTCCCAAGCAGAGGAAGCAGCGGGGCAGAGGCTGGGGGAGGTGGTGGGGCTGAGGCCCTTCAGGACAGAAACCCGATGCAAATACGAGCTGCTTCTGTTTCAAAAGTTTCAGCAGCTCATCAAGAAGTTTATAATTTCAGTGGTGGGGAGAGAAGCATGAACCAAAATAAGCAAACACAGCACTGAAGGAGAGTGAGTGCAAGAACTTCACTTATCAATTACCCACTCCAATATTCACAGAAATTTCATTTAAAATAAAATTCTTACCTTGGCATAAAAGATCTCTCATCAGTGTTAGCAGCTCTACTGAAGGTTCTTCCAGGCTCCCCCCAAGGAACTGAAAAAAATAATTTAAAAAAGAGTTAATTGTTTTTCAAGCATCAGCATTTGTGAAGCATCTCTGCAGTGCTTAAGCCAAAGCACCCTGCTCCTGTGGACTTCTCCTCCCTAGAATACCCCAAGGAAGACTTCACTGGCAAAAGACAAACTCAAACTAACCGTGTTTGAGGTGCATCAAGTTCACAATTAATTTCAGAAGATGAAAACAGTAGAGAAAGTACTACCAGGAACATGGGAGAAAGATTCAGAGCAGCCCAATGTCCTGATGATGTTACAGGGGGAAAACCATCACCCATCTGCTCCCAAACAGCACTGCCACGGTGAAATCCAATGCAACACCCACACAGTGCAATTATTTCAGGGAATCCACCAGGAGTGTGGCAGGGGTGCAGGAACAAGATGAGCTTTGAGGTCCCCTCCAACCCAAACCATTCTGGGATTCTGTGACAGTCCTGGAGAGCAGAACAACTCCCAGCAGCACCATCCCCCCGCCCCAGGAACCTGCTGGCTCCTTGTCCAAGAGTTTTAGAAGCTCCAACATCTCCAGTACCCCAACCCTTTGTTCAGTACCACTGAACAGCAGCAGCACTGAGACTTCAGACAGTAATCACAGCACTGCCTACACCCTGCTGCTCAGACAGGCAAAGGGTCCTGCCTTCTGTAAGTTCAGCACTTTATCCTTTCAAGGGATAAAAAAAGAATCAATTGTTCCTCTGGAATCATAGGAAGTTTAAATGAAAACCCAGTGTGCTGGTTTTTTGAAAATATTTCTTTTTAGCAGCTCTGGAGTCACCTTGGAGTCACAGAAATCAAAACTGTTTCGAAACAGATAATGGAAGCTCTCATAATCCTTGTCAAATACTTATCCAAGTATAAGAGAAAGTGAGTCTAGAGGGCAGGGTGAGATGGTATACTGGGAAGAAATCCTTCCCTGAGAGGATGGGCAGGCCCTGGCACAGAGAAGCTGTGGCTGCCCCTGGATCCTGGCAGTCCCCAAGGCCAGGCTGGACATTGGAGCAGCCTGGGACAGAGGAAGGTGTCCCTGCCATGGCAGGGGTGGCACTGGATGAGCTTTAAGTCCCTTCCAGCCCAAACCACTCCAGGATTTTTCCTGCAGGTGCTGCCAGTGCAGCTCCAGGGCTGCAGACAGACCATGGCCCAGCAGCACCGGCTGCACTCGCACCCACAGAGCACAGCCCGAGTTTAAATGAGGGTGAGAGAAAAGGAACAGGAAGGAGTGAGGCACGGAAAGGAGCAGCACAGAAACCACAGCAGCAGTTCCTAGAGACAGTGTGAGGTGGCCTCTGCAGCCCCTGCACTGAGCCCCAGGGGCTCTGCTCTGCTCTGCCCCAGGGGGACACACTGGGATAGAGGAACCTGGCTGAGAGGAGAGGGGCAGGGAGCAAGGACCACTCACCTGGCTGTAAGGAAGAAAAAGGAGAATAACTCCTTGCCTGCTCATCACTCACACCTCCCTCTCTCTGATTTTCACCAGCAGAAACCGGAATATTGAATGTTTCCAAGGGAAGAGAGGTGTCAGCACTGTGCCCATTTGGGAGAGAGGCACAGATGTCTCTGGGAACTCCAGCACCTCCACTCCAGGCTGGCTGTGCCACTCCTGTGGCCATGCCCTTCCCATTTCCCAAATGAGAGGCAGATTCTTGGGATGCTGCAGCCACACGTCCAGGTTATTTTTATCCTGGCAGTTAAATACTGAATCGTGGCTACTATAAACAAACCTGTTTAATTTTCAACTTGTAAATGTTCTCCGTGCCAGTTTCTTTCAGCTACTATAAACTAGGCCATGGAAAGAGGTGGATTTTCTTTTTTTAAAAGTGTCAACTAAACATTGCTCAACACTCTACCAAAATCCCTCCATTACTCAGAGCCGTGTTGGCAAAACAAACCCAAACCCAGCACTTCTGCAAGGGGAAGATTTACAGCCATCAAAACCACATTTCAACTGACAGATTCCCTCCACGGCACTGAAAGAACCCAAACAAACAGAGAGAAGGATCCAGCAGGGAAGGCTGGGAACACCAGGATCTCCAAGGATCTCCCCTTGGCTCGAGCCAGCCCAGCGACAGCTCCACTCAGCACCTGCTCCCTGAGCTGCTGCACACCATGTTCGGAGAGATTCAGTTACTCAATGAAGTCCAAAGCACACGAAACGCTTCCCTAATGCTCAGCAAAGCTGTCAGCAATTAGGCAATGGCTCCACGAGGAGCAGGGTGTGCATCCCCAGTGAAAGGGGGTTTGGCTGGAAATCCCACAGCTCGTTAGCAGATACTGCCCCTGAACAGCAGCAAGACAAACACTGCCATAGGTCACCCTGTTACTTAGCAAGGAGTCTGTTTAATTAATAAAAATCACTGCCATGGACTCACTGCTTCACAAAATGAGCCCTCTCTCCAAGGCAGTCAAGCTCCCTGGCTTTAGGGTACAGGGAAAACTTCCTCCACCTTTCCTGAGGCCAACAGCAGAAAAATGAGAGGGAAGAGAAAAACAAGAGACTTAAAAGACCAGACTAAGCAAAAAGCAGGACTTCGGTGTGACTTCAAAAGTTCAGTTTGACAAACTTCCGTTCACACACTCTGCATTTATTTTCTTACTCATTATCACTGCGGTATCTGACACCAAAGTAAGTGTTTTAGATATTAGCATTAGATAAAGAGCTAACATTTTATAATTTGTGCCAGGAATCTCAGCCTCAGTTTTGTAATTTTCACACCAAAATCATTATTATTTCCACTGACTGCTTTCGGCATCAAATCAAATACCAATCAAGGCAACAAATGTGTAATTAGCTGTGCACAAGCCTGCTGTAGGATGAGTCATGACCCCTCTGTGGTGCATTCCTGATGCTGGAACATACAGGCTGTCCCTTGTCCAAATCACCAGTAATCCAAGTCTAAATATATTTTCCTTTTGTTTCTCAGGTAACAAATAACCCCAAAAAGACACAGCAAGAAGCACGCACAGAAAACAAAGCTGGTGACAAGCCAAGTAAGCCAACAGGTACATGAGAATACGGGAGAACCACCCTGGCCAGAGGTGTTATCTGAAGAGTTCCAGCAGAAAAGGCAGAAGAGCAGCCTTCAAACCTTGCATGGGTTCCCAAAAAGCTCCTCAGAGGCACATCCCAGGCAGCACCTCCTGCCCCACTGCGCATCCCCCGTGCTGTGCTCCTGAGCCAGGGCCAGGAAATCCTGGGCCAGGAGCAAAGTCCTGAGCCCTCCCCACTGCAGTGTTGTGCTGAGCTGGAGCTCTCAGCAAATTAACTGCAGCCCACACAAACAAGGCAGAGGAACAAACTTCTTGGAAAACAGCAACAATTCTGTCATTGGAAATAGTCGTTTTGTGCACAAAAGCCCTGGGATTGATCCTCCTCAGCCTGTATCTTTTGTGCAATCAACATCACCCTGAACCTGCAATTTCAAATAACATAATGTTAACTTCGATGGAAGTGACTGCCTAATTATTCATTGGGAATTGCTCTGCCATAGAAGCTCTCCAGGCAAGGAACAAGGGCTCTGGGCAGCTCAAGCCTGCCATGCTGAAACGGCTAATTTATTTTTTGTCCTATTGGTCTGCACTTGCAGAAAGTTGCTAGGGACGTGTGCCAGCCAGACAAAGGCAGGGGAAAGGAAGCCAGCAGCACAACTCAAAGACCAACACACACTGCATCCCCAAATTAGAACAAAGCTCCACGTCAGTGGTTGGAGTTGGCAGCCTCCCCTCCGGCCGGACTGCAGCACTCTGCAAATCAACACCAATGAGACTGAGCTGCAAGCAGGACACAGCCACCTCCGCTGAGCACACCCAGGGCAAACCACGCTCTGCTCAATTAAATGATCTGAAACACTCGGATAGGAGGGACTGTGAGGTCACGGCTCCTCCCAAGCACCACCACGGCCACATTCCCCATTTCTCCTTTTCCCATCCAGCCCTGCTGGGGTAGGTCAGCAGAGGGTTTTACACCATTCAGGAGCTCCCCACAGCTTTTTTTGGAAGAAAAAAATGAAAAAGTACTTCCTTTCTCCCTTCCTCATCAGCCATTAGATACAGCACCCGTTCAGGGGACTTCCTCCATTTGCTGCCTATCACATCCACAACTTGCCACTGATTTTTAAGCCCTGTAAAGTTTTTCATTCCTCTCCATTTCCTCCAGTGGAAAAAATACCCTGACCTTTTATAAAACAGATTAAATTCCAGACAGACCCGAGGAGGCTCAATCGTAGCAAAAGACCAACTCCACTCTACTTGGTAGGAATAATTTGTTGTGCTGATAGTAGCTTGGCAACGTTCGCCACTAGTCTTCCTGGTTTATATAATTAAGAGTAAATAAGTGACATGAGGTAGATAGATTGCCACTGAAATTTCAGCTTGCACTTTAATTATTTCATTTCTGCAGTAGCAGTGACCAGAAATTGGTAACAAAGCCCAGTTTGAGCTTACTCGGTGTCCAGCGTAAAAAAAATTAATGGAGGGATGAAGCTTCCAGCCCACTAAGGGTTCTCTGAAACTCCTCAATAAAATTGGAGAGGTTTAAACTGCTCTTCCCATGTATTTCAAACTGACACTGGCCAGGTTAAGATTAGGTATTGGGGAAGAAAGTCTTCACTCAAAGTGTAGCGAGGCCCTGGCACGGAGCAGCTGTGGCTGCCCTGGATCCCTGGCAGTGCCCAAGGCCAGGCTGGAGCACCCTGGCACAGGGGAAGGTGTCCCTGCCATGGCAGGGGTGGCACTGGCTGAGCTTTAAGGTCCTTCCAACCCAAACCATTCCATGATTCACACCCACCAGTGATAAACCCTAAAACTAACACCAAGCCTCCAAACAAGGGGCACATCCCAGCTCCTCAGGGCTAACTCACAAATTCCAGAAAATACTGAGATTCTTTAAATCTCCCTGGCCCAGCTGCAATAACCCGTGTGTGTGTTTGCACACTGCATCTGACCACGCACCCTGTTCTAAAGGTCAGCTCTGCATGTGCAGCCCAGAGACTTTCCCTTGCCTGGTGTGTGGCAGCCACGAGCACCCAAACCCGCCCTGTTCCCACACAACTGCCGCTCATTAAACGCCTCTTTGAACAACCATTTTCAGAATGAAAAGCCCCACTGGACCATATGGCCACTTATTAATACTGCATTTGTTTATCAGTTTAAATAAACCCCCTAGAGCAATGAGTATCCGTGTAATGAGGACTTAAACACAGCTCACAGCCCATGTGTTTTAGCCCTGCCAAGCAGGGCTGCACCTCCTGAATGCTTTTCACGGCAGATTTTGAGGCTTGATAGGAACCTGAATAGCAGTAAGTGCACAGAATTAACTTCAAACAGAGGGGAAAGTAACAGTTTCATTGCGTTTCCTAAAGAAATTAAGTTATTTAATGTGGTGCTTAATCCTTCAGTATTTAGCTCAGCTGCCTAATGCTGCTTCCTGGAAACCTGGGGCAGAGTGGGGGTGGAAACTGAACTTTTCTTCTACAGTGAAAATGAAACTTCCTTCTGTGTGAAGGTTTTAACTGAAGGAATATTCAAACAGTTATTAACACTTCAGTGCCAGAACAAGAGCTTCGAGGCCAGCAGGGTTTTAACCGAACCTGGCCTCTGCACTGGGGCTTCTCTGAAGTTTTTTTAATCCTCCTGAACTTGCTTAAAAGGGCAAAACCCCTTTGACAATTCATCCTGGAATTTCCTTTATGGTGAATAAAAGGTGACATTAAAGGAAACAGCCCTGATGGTTTAATCAGTTTTATAGGAGCCATTTCGGCATTTATAGGTCAAGCTTGATTACAACCAAAATAGACAATGATGGAGCTGCCTTTGAAGGGCACCAAGGCCAAGGGCAGGGGCAGCTGCAGCCCTGCAGGCAGCACAGGGGCTGGGTTAGACTCACACGGAAGGGAGGGCACATCCTACCCCAGAGCAGCACTGCCAGCAGCCAGTCCTTCCCCTCCACCTCATCAGCACCATTCAAACAGCAACAAAAAAAACAAGTCTTATTTTTAGGATGTGCCTTTGAAGCGATAAGACGCAGGGCAAAAGGGAAATAATCACCTCTCCCATGTTAGCATGTGAGTTTGTCAAACACACGGCCCAGGGACAGGCGGTTCTGCACTCCGGGCAGGGCCTGAGCACACAGCACACTCCACTCCAGTGTTAAGTGCCAGCTCCCACAACTCCTGTGCCTTCCCACCAAAGTTTAAACTCCCACTCACCTGTTTTTTCTGGAGTAAATCTGCAAATCCAGCAGCAGCAGCCCAAGCCCTGCCCTCAGCACAGCACTGCCATCGCCGGTATTAAAAAGTTCCTAAATCTATTTCAACTCGTGCCCACGGAGCTGCAGTGGATGTGAACTTGGCATGAACAGGACAGGGGCAGTTACAGCATCCCAGCTCTGGACACACAGCTTCATTCTTCTGACCCCTCCTCGGACACCCAGCTCAGGTCTGCCCTGCTGCTAAACGGATTTGGGCTCGATATTGTGTTTATGACAAGGGTTTGGGCAAACACTTCATTTAACAGAGGCTGCAAGGCACTGAAATCACAGCAAAAAGGACCAGACCCATTTTCTCAGAATCACACCACCGAGGAAAGTGCCCTGGAGCACCACAACATCTGTTAGATCATTTCAAATGGGATTCCTGAAAAAGCTTTGCCTGCATTGTAGTGATCAATATGCCAATGCAGTGTGTTCACCAAACAAGGCAAAGCCACAATAATATTGTAACCTCCACAACTTCGTAAGTGATCTGACAAGTTAAAAGCCCTAAAAGCATAAATATTTCATGAGAAAGGCTGCCTGGAACCACTTCAGTCTGTATCTTTAATCCTAACGTTATTTTCAGCTACAATTAGTGTTATAATCTAAAGCAGAAAGCAACAATTGGCTAAATTTATTTTATCTTCACCCATATTTACTTCATAAATCCAACAAGATTTCCGTTCCTCAGGCCTGATACCCAGTGACTGTTACTCAGGACTAACAAACACATTAAATCTCAGGGTAAAGCAAAATGTGCTGGAATGAGACTGTTACACAAAAAAAAGGAGAATTGCACCAGAAATAGCCTTACCCAGTGAACTATGAGTTACTTTTAACTATCACGTGGTGAGTGGCATATAAAAAGATATTATTCTGCATGTCAGCTGTCTGTAATGAAAGTTTTCCTCTTCTCAGCTGCCCCTCCCAACAACTTCAAGTTTATTTGCATGAGAGAAAAGAATATTACATAAAAATACAACATGAAAGGCACTGCAACCAATCCATCCAGCTCAAGTGCTCCTCCCACGTCCCCCGTGCTTTCCAGATTAAGGGTCTATTTCCAGCTAAAGATGTGAGAAATGCCTGATTCCACACAGATTCTTCCCTTGGACAAAAAGGAGGGAGCAGGAGCAGCCCCAGCTGCACCAGCGGTGCTCAGACCCAGCAGCAGCCGCCTGCCCTGCCCCGGGTTCACACGCAATACCCCCATTTAAACACGACAAGTTCACATTTTTTCAGTATTACAACACTGCAGAACACAGCATCGTTGAATCCAACGAATATTTCGACTTAAAAAAAAAAAAAAAAAAAACAAAAAAAATCCCGAAGAAACCCAACCC
>VXBB01006401.1:29848-42743 GCA_013399915.1 Illadopsis cleaveri
CAGATGGATTTAAGTATTTTCCATCTTATCAATATTCAAAATAAATAACAAACCACAATGCCTGGGGACACCTGCTCACCAGGCCTGCCACTGCCTGGCTCCCCACATTTTAAGTTAAATAAAGTTAAATAGGTGAAACAGCCAAGTCAACCACCTGCAGCCACGGGCTGTGAGCAGCCCTGGGGATTCCTTTTTGGCTGCTTGTCCTGTACCTGTTTCTTCCCTGGTATAAAAGCCCTGTGCAGGGGCAGACTCACCCTTCAGACCGGTGATTTTGTTCAAAAGAAAGCAACCAGCAGTTCTCAAAGCATACCAAGTCTGCTTCTGTCAGCATCTGGATTTCTCCACAAAAAAAAAAAAAAAATCCAACCTGTGCCTTTGCCTGGGTTCAGGTCAAGGCAGTGCAGCTGCAGTGAGGAAGTGCCTGGTCAGGTATAGCAGGTCTTTCCCAACTCCCAATTCCTGCCGGAGCACTCGCAGCAGGGAGCACAACACACATCAAAACATCAAAACACCGTCTTTGTGTGGCCACGGCGGGGTTCAGCAGAGCCACCCGACCTGCTCCAGCAGCTGACACGGTGAGAAAGAGCCCCAGCCCTGCCCTGGGCTCTGCTGCCACAGGAGAAACAGCAACAGGCACTTGTGAGCTCACCTGCAGCCAGGTGTGCTGCTGCCACGAGGATCCCAGCACAGCCTGCCCATACTGCAGCTACAGACCCCAAAATCACTGGGGATCCACATGAGGGACGGGTCCTGGGGTCCCATCTCCTCCCACACACGGCCCAAAGGATCTGCCCACAGCACATGAATGCAATTTAAGTTCAAACACACCATTTCTGATCAGGAATGTAACGCTCAGTGGCTCCTCCTTGAGCACCACCCTTCTTCCCACAGCCTCATCATTTTAATATCGTTAAATGGATTAAACCTTAATTATTGCACTATTTGCAAGGGAAGAAGTTCTCTCTCAGTAACCAGTTCCTGTCCCTCTGCAGATCAAAACTTGTTTCGTAGCAAACCTGGGAGTGAAATGGCATCAGAGGTGCAGCACAAAGGTAAAAAAAACAGGTACCAAGAAAAAACCAGGTACCAAGAGCTGAGCAGGCCCAGGTGTGCCCTGACTGATGCTCTGCTCCCACTGGATCCCCTTTTCTTCAGAGGGGAGCTCAGAAAACAGGCATTAATTAACAAAATTACGCTATCACAGGAAATAACAGGAAGCTTCTAATAATGAGCCATTTATCTCTGAAGGGTTTCAGTCAGACATGTCAAACCAGCTCACAGAGGATGTCAACAGCCACCAGCAACAAGCACAGCCAGCTGAAAAACAACCAGCAGAGACCCTCAGGTTGCTGCAGCAGAAAGGCAGCTCCATGTAACCCCCATAAATGCAGGCTGGTCCTTGCAAATAATAACCTGGTCCCTCCAAGGACAGAGACCAAATGTCACCTGCTTGGTGTTATCCAGGCAGCCAGAACAGGGCACAGGTCACCTGTGGCTGTCCCAGGCAGAGCAGGGTCACCACATCCCCCCTGCTGCAGCACAGGGCTGAAGGACACTGCCCTGGTCACATGTGACAGCAGCTGCAGGTTCTGGCTCTCTCCTCAGCTCCTTCCCTCCATCAGCAGTGGCACTGGCACAATTAAAGTCCATCATCTTCACACCTACTTTAATCCTTTCTCTTCTGGTGTAACAGCTCAACAGGGCTTCACTTAACCCACACAGATGGTTTCTCACTCTGATGTTCGTGCTGGAGGCACTCAGCTGCATCACTTGGATTCCTACTGGGTTCTTGTTTCCAAGAGTTTCTGAATGTTCCACAACAAAGGTTCAACAAGGGGAAAGCAAAGGAGTTCAGCCTCTGCCGTGCCTTCCTCACCCCACACCACGTGAGGAACCCACTTCTGCTCCAACTGCAGGACAAAACCACTCCGGGAAATTCTCAGCCACAAAAACTGTGCTCCCTCCCTGGCCT
The DNA here is from genome assembly GCA_013399915.1 of Illadopsis cleaveri. Lineage (NCBI taxonomy): Eukaryota > Metazoa > Chordata > Aves > Passeriformes > Timaliidae > Illadopsis > Illadopsis cleaveri. Next base: position 31,824 of record VXBB01006401.1, read on the forward strand.
GACTCCTGCCATCCATCACCTGCACAGGGAGCACTGCCATAAACTCATCCCCATGACTCGCTGCTCTGTTTCACCACTACCACTAAACTGAAACGTCCTGAGCCTGATTCCACCTTCCAGGACCCGCAGGGAGCCCACGGGAAGGGTGGAGAGGGACCATTTACATCCCACACGAGTTTTAACATCTGAGCAAGACAGGCTGGACCAAGAAAGAGAGCTCAGCAAGATGAACAGCTCTTCCAGAGAACTTTGGGACATCCTTACTTATCTCTGCCATTAGGTGTCATGTTTCCAGCTTTCCTCAAGTGCAAACACAAATGCCTACAGGAAAATTTGACCCTGGGATTTAGAAGCACCCTTTTAAGAAGGTGCTGCTTCCATTAAAATTCTGTTTGATTTCCAATTAACTATTAATTGAAAGAGTAAAAGAAAATCAGTAACTACTTCAGAGCTCAACATAAAATGAATTGAGGCTCCACTTTAACCACCATCCTCACTACCTCATCTTCAAAAAATAACCCAACATCCCCCCAGATCAAGGCCAAAAAATCCAAACGCCACCCTAGGACTTGACCAAGTTTTAAAAGTTGTGTCTCTCTTGAATCTGCATCTGCAGAATTAAATACACAAAGTTATAAGAAGTGATTGACATTCAACACTAATGTGGCTCATCAGAAATTAAAAGAAAGTGATAAAACAGCAAGTCTCCCATATCACCCTAACCCCCAAAAGTTTTGATCAGGACCCACAGCCAGAGCCAGCTGAGCTGATTTTGGCAAGGTTGAAAGCAACACTGGATCAAGGATAATTCTGAACTTCAAACAGCTACACATAAAAAACACTTCAAATATAAAGCCTTAAGGTCTGAACTTAGGTATGTTCAAAAGATTCACTTTGTTTTCTCTAGGAAAACAGATAACATGTTCCTGTTGTCAGAGCATTAGGATTCCTCTTGAAGACGATTTTTTTTAAGTCTGCAAAGCTGCACAGAAGCAATCTGTTCTCTAAACACCGAGCACGAGTTCAAAGTGCCACCGAGTGCGCTGTGCACGTGCAGGGTACAAGAAAAAGCACTGCAATATAAAGTACAAACAAATGCTTGGAGTTGTTTATGCCCGGGACGATGATTCAATATACAATTAAAACTTTAATGTCCGAGCACATCCACATGTTACACTCCTGCCATTTAATTACTTTCCAGTTTTTTTAAGAACAGTCCTCAGACTGGCTGAGCAGCCACGATATGTATCACTAATAACCCGTGTCTGTACACTTGCAGCTTATGGTTTCAAATATAAACTGTTCAGTGTAAACACGAGTCTCCAAATAAAAGCATTAACCTGTCACTGGCCTTGTGCTGTGCAAGTAATTCAGCCCGTTTGGCAGGAGATCCTCTCAGAACCTTCAGCAAAGCTCCTTACCCTAAAAACAGCCACGCCACAGGCAGGACACGTGATGGCAGCCGGGGCTCAGCTCCCTGGGGGTGACAGTGACACCGCTGGGCCTGGGCTGCCACCGCTGAGGGAGGCTTGCTCAGCCCTGCAGCCTCCCGGGCATCCCCACGCACAGGCTGGGAGCAGGATCTGCTTTGGAGGGGGATAACTCGGGTCCTGAGAGGATCCAGGGAAGGCACACACCGCCTCGCAAGCACCGTGCATGAAAACAGATTATTTTTAGGAGCCGTGCGAGCGCAGCACTTCCTGCCGGCTCCACCTGGAAGAACGGCAGACACTCTGTCACCCTCCATTCCAAAACCAGGATTTCACAACTTCTGCTACCTGCCACAACAGAGAGAGAGGCAAGGGACAATCTGCTGAGAACGGCAAGTGACAATTTCCCCGTTTGTAACTTGGCACTGGGAACTTCTGTTGGAATATGTTGCCAGTCTTCACTCACGTCAATAAATCGATGCCTTTTTTCCTGCCATGGGGATGAACAGAACATTAAATGTTTTTATTTATGACACTGATTTTTTCCATAGCAACCGGATGTGAACGCGGCATTCCCGGCGTAATGAAGTCACTATAGCAACGTGATAATGATGTCAGAATAATCAGACAGCATTTCGTACTTGTGAAATCCATCGCTTCTGTGAATGCAGAAACTTGCAGAGACCACAAAAGCAAGAGTGCTCCATCTGGAACTTCCCTTTAACTGGCATGGTTTTGGATAACTTCTCATTAAAGGCACAGAGCTTTGCTAACGCACCATTTTCTGTTTCTCCAAGCTTCACCCATTACTTCCTGAACGTCTCACAAACCCCCACATTGAAACCCTCCCAGATCCGAGGATCTGCTACACCAGGGAGAATTACTGACACACCATTTCAGCATGGAAAAGGCAATGACACAAATCACAACAGGGAAACATTTCACAGCAGACAGGCACTGTCAGCTGAACAGACGCTTTCCTCAACTCTTGAGATAATCTGGTGTCTCTTTACGTGGAGCAACACAACTACTCAGAGAGAATTCCAACAGCAACAGAAATTACAGAGTGCCGATACAATACTCCCAAGGCAGACAGGCATTTTCAAGTCAGACAACTATTTTAGGAAATATTATCTCCCCCGTTAAGCTGCTGAAAGGAAAAAAAACCCAGAGTTTTCATGGTTTGCCCTTCCTGTTTGCAGCTCTTTCCAAGCTGTGAGCAAAGCAGGACCCAGTTCCAGCTCTGTGTCAGTCAGAATTGACTCGCTGTGTCCAAACCCCAACCCTCCCACTGAGGCATCCCTGCACCAAACCCACACGTTCTGTACATCAAATATCGCAAGCAAAGCCACCAATTAACGAGAAGTAGCCAAACACCAAAGTTTCCCTACGCAGAGAGAACAGTTTCTCTTTAAAGCGACCAAAGGAAGTGCAACAAACCCTTTCAGAGCTGAAGCAGTCTGAGAGAACCGGTCCTTGGGAGTGAAGGACGAGGATGGGCCAGAGGATGAGGATGGACCAGGAGAATGAAGATGAACCAGAGGATGAAGATGGGCCAGCCCATTGCTCCACGTGGCTCACATGGGGCTCCCCCTCGCCCTGTCCCACCTGCCCAAACCTCCTGCTCCCATCCGGACTGGCGAAGCAGCGCAGCTCCTGAAGACTGTCCCTCGTCCTGCCTGTCCCTCGTCCTGCCATCCCCCTGTGCCAGCCCCCCCTCCGCGCCTCCAGCCTCGCTGTCCCTTCCCTCCGCCGCTCCTCGGGCCCCGCACCAGCCCCTGCGCCCCTGGGCAGCGCGGGGAGCAGCGCGCACGGGCCGGCCGCACACCCCTGACCCCGGGACACGCCGNTGTCCGGGGCTGGGCCCCCCGTGCCGGGGCTGGAGCGTGTCCGGGGAAGGCAGCGGGGCTGGGGAAGGGGCTCAGCCTGGAGAAAAGGAGGCTCGGGGGGATTTTCTGGCTCTGCACAGCTCCGTGACAGGAGGGGACAGCCGGGGCTGGGATCTCATCCCAGGGAACAGGGACAGGAGGAGAGGGACCTGCCGCAGGCTGGGCCAGGGGACCGGCAGGGGGGGCATCGCGGGGATTTCCCCGTGGGAAGGGAGGACAGCGAGCAGGGACCGAGCGGGTGACTGGGCTGGGGGTGTTTCCATGCGGGGATGATGATGCTGTCACACGGGACAGGACAAGAGTCACCAAGAAGTCACCAAGCACTACCACAGCACAGGGCTCAGGACCAGCACCGCATCACCTTCACCCCTTACAAAGCTTTTCCTGAAACACAGCACTTCAAAGTGTGTGGCGTTTTGTTTGTTTGTTTAAAAAAGCATGAAAATAAGGAACTGTGACATTGAAGGGAAGTACACGTTATTGAGGAGAAACAGGCAAAACGCGGGAAGAGGAAATGACACTGACATGTTTTTGTCTCTGAGGGTCTGTAAGTGACAGCAGCCACACAGGAGGGTCAGGTCGCACATCCAGAGCAGTCACTGTGCAGGGTCTCCTGATCTGGAGATCACTTCATCAGCCCCAACTTAAACCATAATTCAGCTCTAAACTACACACTCCAGAAAAGCTGATGTCAACAGTCAGTAAATTTCAGGTTTTGGTTTTTTTTCCTGGTTAAGAATGTATGATTAGCCCAGGAGGAGCTGTGGTTGCTCCCGTGATGGCAATGCCCAGCTCTCCATGGAATGCAGAGGGATCTCTCGTGTTTCTGAGCACTGTCACCTCCTTACGTGAGCAGGGACAGGACAGGACTTCAGCCACCATCCCTGGGGATGCTCCTGCTGAGGCTGCAGAGGATGGTGCCAGAGGCAGCAGCAGCACACCCACGGGCCTCCCCACACTCCTCTATCACTACTTGTAAAACTTCAGGGACATGAGCAGATTTATTGAGGTCTGAGGCTACAGCAACAATATTTTAGCATTCGTGCTGCCTTTCATCCAGAACTCCAACAAAAAAAAAATGCTAACTATTACTTGTCTGGCTGTACAGATGAGAAAACAAAGATTAAATGACTTACCCAAAATCCCCAGCAAGTGAGTGGCCAGGAGACACACAGAGCTCAGAGCTCTCCACTCACCCTCTGTAACTGAAACTGCTCCAGTTCTCCCTCTCACAGCTTCGTGTGTGCAGCAGAAATAAACACACAGCGCAGAATTTTGCTTCCAGGTACAACTTGTGGCTGCTGATACTGATCTTTAAATCCCTGTTTTTATGGCTTAAGAGGTGTCTCCTTCCCTGGGGACCACCGTGCTGGGAGAGCAGGTGAATCACTGCTTGATTTGAATGGCTGGAGGCAGGGCCATGTCAGCAGAGGATTTCCACACTTTCTGTCTCTGCAGGACTTGGCAGTGAGAGGATCAGTCAGGGTGGCAAAAGCATCTGCCTTGAAGGATGCTCAGCACCCGTGGTGAAGCAACTCGTTTCTTCAGAGTACCAACGTTACTGTGAAATCTGTGAACTTAGGAAATTACTGCAAACATGAGGCTGTGTCTGGAGAACAGGCAGGGGCAAAATATCAGCACTGGTTCTGTTTTAAAGGCTGTGCAAAACCAGATTCCTATGGGCAGAACCTGCAAGGGGTGCAATTCCTTTAACAGGCTCGGTGTACACGGAAATGTTGGAGCATTCTGCAGGACTTTACCCCAAATTTCCTTTAAAATTAAAGGCTTAACAAACTTTGCTCCAAAAATCAACACATTTGCAGCTTTTCCCACTGAGCACCGACTGAAGAGTTTTATTGTATCCAAGGAATCACACACTTATCTCTTTCATGGCTTGTGGACCATCCTCCAAGTTTCAGAACAATGAGGGTCTGGGCACACTGGGGGCCTGACTCAGCAGGACTGAACTCCTGTTTGGTGTGTGTTCTGGGAGGGTTGACTTTTTCCCCCGTTTTCTGCAGGTTTGAGTGGAAGCTGATAACATTTATTGCTGAGTCAGACTTTGCAAGCACACGAAATTAGATCTGGATGGATGTGAACCTGGTTATGAAATGATTAGAAGAGGAGAAGCAGGTCCAAGTTCAGCTGAAATCAGAGGCACTTTTCCTGGTGACTCCAGCAGGGAATAAATCTGGGCCTCTGTTTTTCCTAGCCCCAGATGCAGCAGATGCAGCCCCTCAGGCAGAGCTGTTTCCCTCCCGTGCTGCTGCTCCCTGTCCCTCGTGCAGCAGTGGGTTTCTCCTCAGCAGACCCAGCCTGTCAGCAGGGTGTCACATCCCGTGCCCACACCTTGCCTCCCCCCAGCATTTCCTCATCTCTTACACATCCCATTATTGCAGGGACACCTCCGGGGTGACTGACAGCCCTGACACCTGCCTGGGGGGCTGGAACCTGCTGACAACCCCAGACCAGGAGTTTCTGCTCCACACCAACTCAGCAGCAGCACAAGATTCTGAGGCAGAGAGAATCGATTCTCTGCATCCTGTCACACACAGGACACGGCCTGTAACGTCCTGGACACAGCCCAGGAAACCCAGTGACCCTTCACACAGCACTTTTATTAAAAAATAGTGTCATTTATCACAGCCCATCTATTGACACAAAACAGGAGTTGCCACAATAACAACTTCTCCAACCTCTGCAGTCTAAATCCATTTATATTAAGTTATACCAAGATTTCACTCCCCCTTTCCTGCTATATGGCAGCAGTAAAAGACTGGAAGGAAAACACTTATTTATCCCAGAACCTGCAACAATTGCAATTCTTCACCTGCTTTTGCAGCTGAGTTGCAGAGGTTGCACTGAGTCTTCTGCAGGCAAATTAATATGAAGCAGAATCCCTCAGGACTTCTTTCATTCCAAAATAATAATTGCCCAATTGGATAAATTATCACAAGTTCAGCTGATGTAAATATGTAGCTGAGGCCCATTTGTTGATTTAATGAAATTCAGAAACAATTTGTGATTGCATAATGACCTCGGATTCCTGGCTGATAGAATCAGAGGGCTGGAGAGTAAATGAAAGTGGGTTTGACACCATGCAGGCTAATAACACATTATCCTTTTGCTCTGGCTTTCAGAAGTGAAGGTACTGACTGCATCCTGCTCCTGTCCTGTGTCTGAACTTAAACTGCACAAGAAGGGAGCTGGTGCTCTCCACACTTACAATAATCATTCTTTAAACTCTAGTCAGGGAAGAATGAAGAAAAAAATGCTCATTCCAAAGAGCTCAACACAAGCCCTTGAAGTGCAAGCATAATATTTTCTTTACAGATGAGATTGCAGTGTATCATTATGAATAATGAGTTAATGATGTAATTAACAGTGAGCACTCACATGGCTGCCGGCAGCTGCCCTGGCTGAGGGTCACCGAGCTCACCCCTCACCTCCCACGCTGTCCCTGCCAGGGATCCGACCACGAGGGATCGTTTAACACAGCCCAGCACCCCAAACTCTGCAGGGGCAGGAGAGCTCCCAGCCCTGAGCCTGTTCCCAGGGCGGATTCCCTGGAAACCCCATCCCTGCTCCCGGTGCAGCCCTGGGTCGTTCCGTGCCCGCAGTCTGGCTGGGTGAAGCTCCCAGGTAATTAGGGAGATGAGCTGGGAGCTGCGGGAGCTGGGGAGGGATGGCTGATCCCGAGCAGGGCTCCAGAGGGAGAGCCTGGACTGGCTTTTCCATGTGCTGCAGCCCTGGGGCAGCAGGGCCGGGGCCGTGCTCCTCCCCCAGCTCATCCAGTGTCCTTAAAGTGCCTGAAATCCCAGCAGAGGCTGGATCCCAGTGCAAACACGGGGATGTTTGCCAGGTTTGAAGCCTGAAGTGAGCACAGGCACTGCAGAAAGGGTGAGGAGGCAGGAACAAGGCTTCCTCCATCAAAAACACCAGCAAGCCTGGGCTTTCCTCCTTTGTGACTGTCACTCTGAAAGGGACATGGGATGGAGGCTTCTTCTGCAGCTTCCCAAACATTTCCCCACCTTGTGAGCACGCCAGGAAAGCCCCGAGTCAGTCTGGTGTCTGCAGAGTCAGGAGAAAGGCAGAGGGGTTTCTGCTCCAAGGGTTTATAAACACCCTCAGAGGCTGAGGAACTCACTGGGGAGGAAGCACAAATCCTGCTGCCCACGCTCAGCCACGGCAGAGCTGCCAGTCATCATCCCAGGGATCCCCATGTCTCAGTCCAACAGCAGCCCAAGGGGCTGCTCTTACTCTTGTCTTTCTGCAAGTGAGAATTGCCTTGTCCAAAGCTGTAACAACCTGGAATTTCCTACCAGAGGAGCCTGTGAAAGAAAGGATGCTTGGAGAGCTAAACATGAGCAGAGGCAGCAGCCTGGGCACCTCTCCTGGCTCCAATCCCAGGTGCTGGAGCTGTTTGGGTGAGTGTCCCCAGCAACGTGTCACCTGTGCATGTCTCCACTCACAGCCAGCCTGGCCTGGCACAGAGCTGCTCCCAGCAGTTTGCTGGGGCTGGTTCAGGGTGGGAGAGATGAATTTGTCTTTGCTGGGACACATGGTGGGAGATGGTCCCAGCTTAGGGTGGGCTCTGACCAGCAGCTCCTGGTGCTGAGAGTTTGCAGGACACTCCACAAATGCCCTGGGTAGGGATGGTGGCACCTCCACAGAGACCCCCAGAACACAGCCCAGGGCCTGACCCTGCCCTCACTGACCCCATCCACAGTTTGCAATGTGGCTTGGGCAAAGCTGCTGGATTTGAACAAGAAGAAGCCAGAGCAGAGGGGGCTGGAGCTCTCCGACACCTGCACAGCCCCAGCCAGGAGCGCCCAGTCTGAAATTGGGCAGAAAAACTGGGGCAGCAGAGCTCAACATGGGCAGTTACAAGTGGTGTTCTCTCAGCTGACAAACTGTGGTCCCTGCTCGCAGGCAGCTGCAACCACACATCATCTGTTACCCAAGCCCTTCCTGTGCACAGGCACTCGCTCACCCCGTGGCCGGGCGGTGCCTCCTGTCTCTGGGTACCAAAACCTCCTCCTCCACAGCTGCTTCCACCCATTTCTAGGACAAATGCAGCTGCCATTTACCTCCTTCTATTTTGTAAAATCCAGACAGTAGAGTATGGGGAAGTTGGGGGAAAGGAAGGAAAAAAAACAAAGATAAAATGAAAGTTCAAATGTAACTGCCAGAGGAAGTCACAGACATCCTTTGACTGGAGGTTTGGTGGAACCCACACTATGAGACAAACATTGCCTTGAAATTAAATGTCATCTATATATTGAAATGAGAGAATGTCTAATGCAGTAAATATTCCTTCCCATGTTTCCTTTCATGGGGTTTAAACACGTGTTTTCTTTAAACGTAGTCACACAATGACTGTATTGTAGCCAAGGGGCAATTTTCGATTAGCAGGTAAAAGTAACAATCCAGGTGTTTTTCTGTCAGCTCCTGGGAGCCCTGAAAGATCCACAGAGTTTCTTCATCACCCGTCCCTGCCCTCTCCCAGTTGGTAACTGGTTCCAGTCAGAGTCAGTGTCCAGGACCTGACACTGCTGGTGCCCTCAGGCCAGCCCCAGGCCAGCAGCACACAGGGGCACAGGGCTGCAGGACAGGGTTTATAGAGACATCAGAGAGGCGATACTGAGCTCCCCTGTGCCTGGAGATGTGTGCTGCCAGTTACTGCTGCTCTGCTGTGCTGGGTGAACTGACTGACCCCACAGCCTTGCAGACCCTGCAGCCCCTTCCCTGCTCCTGCTTGCAGGGGTGAGCGGGAGCCTGTGCTGATCCAGCTGTGCCAGAGAGGCGGTTCCTCAGCTCCCTTTAATAGCTGCTCCACTCTAATTATGATTACAGCAACACTTAGACTTTTGACAGCACTCTTTGTGTTGTGATTGCTTCCTGAGCACCAGTGAATAACCCTGGCTTTGAGCCTCTTTCTGGGGTAGAGCAGGTATTTTCCTTAGGGCAGGCTGAATGAAGGAAAGCAAATGCTGGACAGGAGGGAGCACGAGGCACCTGTGTCTCCTCACAGCCGGGGCTGAGCTTCCCCTCCCAGCACAGCACAGTCACCCTGGGTCCTTTGGGCAGCAGCTGAGTGTCACAGACATCATGCAAGGCCTTGAATCCAGCTCTGCAGTCAGCTGTCGCCTCCTTAGTGGATCATGAGTCACTTCCACTCCTGCTGTGACTCAGAAACTTTGTCTGGAAACTGCCTGAGCAAGGCCTGGATGTGCTGTGTGTCTCCCAGCCTGCCCCGTTTGTCCCCTGGGCAGGGGGCTGTGGTGGCACTGCCTGGCCAGGGCTGGGACCTGGGACCCTGGGACACCTCAGATCACACACAGATCTCCTTCCTGCACCCCGAGGCTGTGGGAGGTGGGAGCTCCCCAAAGCTGAGCTGTGTGTGGCTGCAGCCCCACTGACAACCCCACTGACAATCCCACTGACAGCCCCACTGACAACCCCACTGACAATCCCACTGACAACCCCACTGACAGCCCCACTGACATCCTAGAAATGTTTGGCCGTGCTTTGGTTCCCAACACCTCACCCTGTTGGCCTTTGGAAAGAAAGTATTTGCATAAATAACAGCAGATGAGTATGAAAATAGCTCGTGTCCCAGCCCGAGTTCAGCGGTGGAAGTGAGCAAAGATAAAACCTGGCATCTGCTGTGAGAAATGCACCAGCTGGGTCTGCCAGGGCAGCCGGCCCGGGCACGGAGGGGTGAGGCTCATGGGCTGAGGCTGTCTCAGCATTCCTGCCAGGGACTGGGATAAAACTGAGCCTCTGACAGCACTGGGACTGGGATAAAACTGAGCCACTGACAGCACTGGGACTGGGATAAAACTGAGCCACTGACACCACAGGGACTGGGATAAAACTGAGCCACTGACAGCACTGGGCTCAGGGATAAAACTGAGCCACTGACAGCACTGGGCTCAGGGGTAAAACTGAACCACTGACGGCACTGGGCTCAGCCCAGCAGTGACAAGGGCAGGGTGGGGGAAAGAGGGACAAACTGGCGGGTTTGAAGCCAGCTCCGGACACACGGGCGGGTGTCAGACCGAGCCCTGCCCCATCGGGCACAGCCCGCGGGGAGCGAGTCCCGGCACTGCCCCGCTCGGTGGGAGGGCTGGGATGGAGCTCCGGGGCTGTTTTCCCGAGGAACAGGCACGCCAGGGATGAGGGTATTTATCTGCCAGATCTCGCTTTTACCCTCAACAGACAAAAAGTGTCCCAGGAGCTGCTGTCCCGTTCGGTAAATCAGGATGGGAGCCGAGCTCCTGTGCTGATGGGGGCTGGCTCTTAGGGCTCCCTTAATGACAGAAACCTCCACTTGTCTTTCCGGAGTTACAGGAACCGCAGAGGTATCAGAGCATTTAATCGCTTGTTTTACTGCCTGCGCTGTGTGTTGTGGTGAGGAGCTGCATTCCAGACTGACGGCTGCTCCTGACGGCTCCTGTCAGCGCCGTGCCCGCTCCGGGGCGCGTCCCCAGCGCTGCGCTCACGGTTCTGCCCCATCCCGGGGCGGGACGGGGGCAGCCCAGCACGGGCTCCATCCCTGGGTGTGATTTGGGGCAGCCCAGCACGGGCTCCATCCC